>CABIKL010000406.1:0-23263 GCA_902196195.1 Aptinothrips rufus
CGCCTCTAAGGGATCTATTTCATTAAAAAAAAAAAATACAATAAAATTTAAATTTAACCTAGATAAGTACAAATATCTTATACAATACAGAGGATAAGTGTCATCTTCTTTATTGAGATAAGCTCAATGACTAAAATTAAACTAAAGTATCAGACTGCTATAAGACAACTCTTTTCTCAGCAGCGCAAGCAGCAAATTCTCATATTTCTGGAGCTTTATTGGCTGATGAACTTTTCATATGAATACACCTGTGACGTGACGGGCGATGTTATGACATTTAAAGAGGTTATGCTGACCACAGTGTTTGCTTAGTATGTACATTATATGTGACTTGTTTTAGGATGTAAGCACTCTTAAATGATGGGTTCGAATGAAGCCTCAACGAACCCCTTTGAAGGGGATGATGAACTCGAAGTGAAGTACGTCAAATCTCCCAATGATTCTCATGAGATTGACTATCACGACATAGCAACAAAGCTTTTGAATGACAACCTTCTCTTAACCGCATTAGAGCTCCATGCGGAGCTCGTCGAAGCTGGTAAAGAAATTCCAAAGCTCCGAGTTTTCTTTTCCAACCCTGGAAACTTCGAACAGCACACTGTTGCTAAGCCAGAACTCTTCTCATCTACAATCCGTAAGTTCTCTTTGCATTCATTTTATTTGCTACAGATATTCTGTCTTCATCTCAAGCCTCAGCTAGTTTGTGTTTAATCTGAAAGTTTAGTTGTACTCTAATTTGTGACATTGTAACTGACTTTCAAAATCCGGACATTGCAGCAAGATCTCTGAGCCAAGCAACTCTAGACTCCCTTGATTTGACTCGTTATTCAGAAGATGGCGAGAGAGGCACAGATGAAAGAGTTGCTGTTCTTGAATTTGAGCTCAGAAAAGCTAAGGAAACTATCAGCGCATTGCGAGCCAACTTAACGGTTGCCACAGGTTTGATATTTATTAAGTCATTACCTTTTTATTTGATTTTTTATCCTTTATGAATGATTTCTAAAATTTCCTTGTATATTTAGAATCTGAAACTCCCACTCCTGATGGCAATGCAACTAAGATATTTGGAAATGAACCAGTGAAACCTCATGAGCAGCGAGCTCTCAATTTTCTGATAAACGAGTACTTGCTTCTACATGACTACAAGTTGACTTCTATAACATTTGCTGATGAAAATGAAAATCAGGTAATGCATGGCATCCTTTTGGCTTTTTGTTTACTTCCTTTTGACTTATTTCTGGGTTTCTGCAAGATATCCTCATTACTGCCACAGGACTTTGAAGATTGGGATGATGTTGGACTGAATATTCCAAAACCAGCTGAACTTCTTCAACTATATCGTGATTACATGAGGCAAACTGGGTATTTGAAGCCACCTGGTTTGGATGTAGAATGTCAAACTGACGATCTGACAGAACAAATTAATCACAGTGTAGATGGAACATATATTGGGAACATTGATACTCAGAAATCAGTTACAGATCAGCATCTTCTAGAGAAATTAGTAAGAAAATTTTATTCTTCCTAACTCTTGTGTGGTCCATCTGAATCTTTTATTTTACTCAAATTGGTTCATTGTGCACTAAACATTTTTCAGAAAGAAGAAGTGATGACATTGCAAGCACAGACCCAGTCTTTAGAAAGAGAAAAACAAGAACTTCAAGAAAGGCTTTGGTCATTTCAAAGGTGTGTTAAAGTGTAAGCCTGTTTTCTTTTACTTTCATTTTTTGGAGTGTTGATTTTCTCACACTTTTCTCTACGTATCTTGTCAGCAACCAGAGTATGCTTGCTTAGTTGTATTCCAGCACTCAAGCTGTTTATTGTCATAGAGCAATATCTTTCTTCCTCACTTTTCTTTCTGATTTGTTTGTTTTGGTTTACACAGAGATCAGAGTTTAGTTTTGAAAAGTTAGCTTCCTGACTTCAGCATCCTGTTTGTCTGTTTTGATCAGGGTTCCAGGAGAATCTGTCATTTCAGAAGAACAGCAGAAGGAGAATAGAAAATCAAGTAAGGAGCGCCTTCACCGAGATGATGAAGATGGTGATGGTTGGACAGCAGTCAATCCCCTTGATATTACAGGTAAAACTTTCTAAGATAAGAATTTCGATTTCTTTCAACTACTCTATCTACTTTCACAAGTTTGAAATGCTTCATGCCCAACAGATATGCAGCAGACCGCCTCAGAGGATGATCAAATATCCGCTGATATAGACTGGGCCTCAGTTACATTGTCCACACCTGACCCTGTTAAAGTTCCAAGGTCAGATTCACAGTCTGGTTCTGGCTCGGGATCAGCATCTGGGGCAAGCGATATCAGGCTTCACAATACTGAGGATGAAGACCATATGTCAGCAGATTCAGAATGGACACCTGTTGGTACCAGTGCCAGCCAGTCCAACTCTCAAAGTAAATTAAGAAGACCATCTTCATCTGTGAATTTGGACTCCTTGTTAAATGCTTTTGAAAGGTAAATGGTAATTTAAGGAAAAGCTTTAAACAATTAAAATAGTTTATCAATTTGAAATTTGAAACAGAAATAACATTTGGAACAGATGTATTATTTTTTACCTTCTCTTTATTAGACCTCTCTCTTCAACATTTCGCCAAGAAGTATTTTCTGTTTGTATGGTTGATACCTCACATTTACCGGAAAGTCATCAACATTTGTCAGATGCCTTAACAAAGGTTGCTGAATTATCAGGTTCACCTGATAGTCTTGCAGATAAACTTGTGCATATCTTAGCAGGGACACTCATCAAACTTCTACCATGTGTCATTCTAAACAAACGAGAGGTATGCGTAATTATTTTTTTAAAGTGTCTTGGGTTTTTCTCTTTCCTATTAAAAACTTACTTTGATTTGAAGTACTGAATAATTTTATTTTTTTTCTCAGGAAGTCATTCCTCTTTTGGTTGCACTAGTCCGGTTACATCAAGATGGAAAAGAGAGAGACTCCCTAATGCATCAACTTTTCAATCTGAAAAAGAGACCAGATGAAGAGGAGCGTAGGCTCATCTTGGCTGGTAAGGATCAATTATTTTTGTTCTGTTTGAGTATCTTCAAGTATGAAAGTAACTCTCTTTTAATTATTTTTCAGGGCTGAGCTGTGTCGCTCAAGGTATGGAGGCTATCCTGGTGGAGAATGAAGTCTTGCCTCAGTGCTGGGAGCAGATAAATCATAAATATGTAGAGAGAAGACTTCTAGTAGCCGAAGCTTGTGGAATTTTAGCACCCTATGTCACTGTATGTTAAATTGTCTTCATGAAATAGCCAGATGATGTCCATATATTGTATGTGTTCGATATTTCTATTTTCGTACCTGCTGTATTTTATTTACAGGGAGCGATCAGAAACTCTCTCATGCTATCAATGCTGCAGCAAATGTTGTCTGAAGATCGTGAGGAGTCTGTTCGTGTTGCTGTAGTACGCTCAGCAGCTCTGATTGCTGCTATGAGTCCTGCCTGTGATAAATATACTCAGGTAATTCTGTTCTTGCCTGCTCCATAATCCAGTAATTTTACTCTGTGTGTATATTTTTCTGTAATATTCATATTGTTTTCTGTGTTGTTGTTTTTTATCTGTAGTGTGAAGATCTGGTCATCTCATGTATTTCTGATCCATCGTCTTCAGTTGTTCTCTGTTTAACTCAAACACTTCTGCCAGTGGTGGCACAGTGGGCACTCAGCAGCAACCGCCTTCAGTCAAGTCTCATGACAAAACTTTTTAATCATCTTTTGAAACACATTCAGGTTTGTACTGTTCTATTACGTATCTTTCATGAAGGTTTTTATTTTTTTATTTATGTTATTCCTGTTATTGTTTCAGGGCAGAGCTCTTGAATCTCCACGCAGTCCATCAGCTGTTTCGAACTGTGGCAATACTAGTTATCAAGCAGCATTGAATACTGTCACTATTATCACAGCAATTCTTCCCCATCTTGTCTTGAGCGTAGCCAATGTAGAGCTGGTTGTGTCCAACATTTCATCAGACATGCCGGCTCCTGAGCCAAGTTAGTAAAATTGTTAAAGAAACCATTTCAATATTCTTTTTGGACAACTCTGTAATTATGAACTACATGTGTTTTTCTCGTTTTCCAGGACTTGGTTTCTCAGATATATGCCGTGGGCTTTCTAGTCCTCTTTTGTTTCACACTGGTAGTTTCTCAGTTGGCCAGATCATTTCAGCATTTGATGTTGTTTTGAGGGAACCAATTACATCATCTGACTGGAGTGAATTGGCATGGATATCAGAAAAAATGTAAGCAGTCCTTTGCAAGCCATTTTTAAAACTGTTTTTAACTTTTTTCTGAGTAAGTTTCCTGTTAAAATTTTGGGCCTGATGAAATTTAATATATTCTTATCTTTTGAAGGCTTCCTGCTTTTATGGAAGCGCTTGGCAGTATAACAGTCACACATGTGCAAGATGAACTGTTGACATCGTTTGTCACTTTCTTCCGATACTTATGTGCAGGATTTGGCCCTTTGGTTGTGTCCAGACAAGTAAGAATTGAATATCTTCATCGAATTCAAATTTAAAATATTAATTTTTGATCCAGTTCAAACTTTTATGACAAAATTTCATCTTCAGTAAGATTTACATTAATTCGTTCATTTTATTATAGATTAAGCCTGCTTTTGTAAGTAAGCTTCAAGAGCTGGAGCAAACGTTGGTGGAAATTGCTGGGTCTTCACAAAAATCTTCGTGGCCTTCCTTGTCTGTCCTCATAGTGTACCTTGCTGGAGTGTTGTCAACTGGCCAGGTAACATATCTACCTATTAGCACATTTAATTACTTATGTTGAGTAATTTGACTTTCTGTCTCTGTAACTTATTGCTTGCAGTCAGATCCTGATTTTGAGGACCTACGCAGTACTTTAAGGAGATTTTTGATGGCTTTGCCCCTCTGCTCATCTAATTTATCAAACCAATTCGGCAGTGCTCCCATTGACGGTTTAAGGGCTGCTGTTTTCACTCTCTGTTCTATAAAGAAAGAACGTGTCCATGAAGCAGTGTTGGCAACTCTGTGGGAAGGTAGAGCGATTTGCAGAAAAGATGTCACTTGTTAATTTTGCCAGTTTATGTTAAGTCTGTTACATGGCGTGAATGGAATCTGTGTTTCAGGTGTGGTTTCTCAGCGAGCTCCTGTGCGCTGCGCCACGGCTGCTCTCTTTGCTGCAGTGATTGGGTCTGTCCCAGAAGTGCTTATATCAGCTAGAGTAGCACCAGCTCTTGTTACTCTCGCCAGTGACCCTGATGTGTATGAGCTTTTTATCTTTCTTTTGCACTACAAAAATTTTGCCTTGAATTTCTTTTTCTACTACTTGTTTATTTTCTTTAAATTTGATTTTTAGGTCAGTCAAATCAGCTGCCATACCTGCATTTGGAAAACTTATTATCAGTACCACTACAAAAGAGGTATGTTATGTGTGGTCGTTGGTTGAATCCTATTTCTCACCAAGCCATCACTTGAACTATAATTTGATGATCCATGTTTGTTTCATCCTCCTATTTATTTTATTTCTTATTGAACATTATCTTTTCTTACTTACTGATTACTAACATAAGTCATAACGTGATTTGCTACTATTTAAAGGTAAAAGAGAAAGTATGCTTCCAACTGCAGAGTGTATTAGCAGACCCTGCCACAAGGGAAAGCCATGCATTGCTTTTGCAGCTCATTGACACTCTTGGAAAAGTTGTTGCATCTTGCGATGCGTCATTCCGGGAGGAAGGTTTGTTCATCTTGTTTTGACTTTGTCTCCTCTGTAGCCATCCTAAAACCTTAATCTTTTCTTCGCTTTTCTTACATTCTGTCTCTCTTGTTATCCAGTTATCATGCCTCAACTTGCAGCTTTAGCTGCCTTTGCTTCACAACTTCAGAATCTTACTCGGCGTCTAGACTTAGCAGTTGCCCTGACAGAGGCATTCTCAGCAGCAGTATACATTCCCCTCCCTTCCACAGTGTTGAGCAGTGCTGTGCTCCCTGGGTTACGGTAAAATACAGAGATAATTCGTGTACGTTAAGCTATTAGGTATATTCCTTCGATACTGTTTCTTAGATGAAATGCTTTTTGTACTTCAGATACCTGGAACAGATGAGTCAGCAGCTTCAACCAGTTCATCGGGAAACTATTTTGGCAATGATGAGAGAAGTTGAATCTAGATCTGATGTGCCATCTCTGCGTCAGGAAGAGAGGTGGGCTTTTCTCATCCGTGTCTTAAAAACCGTTTGATTTGCATTTCATTTTTTGTTAACTTTTTCATGTTCTTATACTTTTTAGACGGACTAGTCGTGGTTTGGCATCAGCAACCGCTAATGTGAACCAAGGTGTAGAGGATATGCGGCAGAGAATGAGCAAGATGTTCCAGCCAAAGAACATCAACCAACCTGGTTTACCAAGTTTATTCAGGAAAAAGTAAACTTATTGACCGTAATTTTTAGGGAATGAATATCTGACTTTTCTGTAGTATTGAGACAGACAGGCCTGTAGTCTGTGGATGATCCATTTTATCTGGAGATTAGTGTAGTCTGGTGGCTGACCTTTCAGCTACTCATATTGTGACATAAGTTCTGCGCACTGCACAGTTCACCCACCTCTTTGTGCTCCCTTTGATTGATGGATTCGAATTTGTCATTCCTTTTAGCATTTTGTTCCTTTTGTTACATGTTTTTGTCATGAAAAGTTTCAATTTGTTTATCATGGCACACCTGGGGCTAATTTCTACAAATCTCTATTGGTCACATTTTTAACTAGCCTCCAAAAATACTGTGATTTTGAATCACTTTCAAACTTAAATTTTTGTACATGCAGGCTCTTTTACTTTTTATGTGTTAAGTATGTTCTATTTTGTTCCCAATTACTGAAATATGGAACCATTCCAGATTTTTTGACATTCAGTCTGCTTATTTGTGGTATCTGAAGACGAAGAATGTGTTATTGACATTGTTTCTGCCCCAGTATGACACTGTTAAAAATATTTGAACTTTATCAGTATTTAATCTAGTGCTGAAGCACTTGAATCAATTCCTGAAATCACAAATGCACCAAAACTGATGGAAAGGCAGCTGCTCCTACTTATTAATTTATTTTTTTTAAAATTATTTTTTGTGGTTATTATTGTTGGTAATATTGCCTTTCTGAGACCGAAAGTGATATTTGTTGAAAATAAGCCTGTTATATAATGTCTTTTCTTGTGTGATATCAAAATTTTACAGTTATTGTCATTTTAGGCAGCCTTCAGAAAGAAAAAAAAGGAAAAAAGCTAGACTGTTAAAGAACTATGGCAATAGTACTTTGCAGGTGAGAGCTTTGAGCTCTTTTTGTACATTGTTTGGGAACTCATGATCTTTCTTAGAATATTTATGTTCAAATACTTCCAGAATTACTACCAGAGCATGAGCAAGCCGTGAACTGTAATGAATTGCAGGTGTTTTACACCAAATTGTACTTAAGCTTATCAATCTTATGCATGTGGGTGATATATATTTTACTACAAACGTATTGTGTGTGTTCATTATATTTTTTATAATGTGATTGTTACCAGGTTAGAATGAATACAATTTCTACCATATGAAAATGTTCATGATGAATGATCTAATACTCTGCTTTTTGTGAATTTTTCACAACTAGTTATCAGTTATGTTACTAAAAGTTTTATTCTTCTTGTGTGGAGACGATTGACGGCTTGTGTTTAAGTCATGTGATATCATAGATATGTTAACCTTCTAAACAGGTTTTTCTTGTTTTGTACAGAGCACGAAACTGACAATGATTAAGCTTCACATTTTTAACACCATCATTGTTAGAGTGTAACATATGTTGTGAATTCTTTCTGCAATAAATTTTAAAATTTGCTTATCAAAGTGGAGTATTCATTTTCCACCTCACAAAAATGATGAAGAATTACTAATTAACAAAAAAAAAATACGAGAGTAAATCTTGGTGAGGAAGTTGCAAAAGAGAGACTAGAAATCAGACAGTGATGGTATGTGATGTATTATTCATTACATTCAATAGTACAAACAATAAGATCATAAAAGAGAACAACAATGTATTAACCATTAACACTAACAACTGCTTCGACTTAACTTTTTGCAGAGCAGGAAAGTATGACACCATGCAGGTTAAAGTTGATTATTTTATAAATATCACAACATTAAACAATAATTAGCAAAAGAGAAACAACATAATAGTACCAGCACCAATACCTCTTCCCAGGAAACTGTTCCTGATCGATTCTAATCCAATGATAAACACCAGATGTAAAATGACATTTTGTGTCTGTGATGTATGAAGACGGTTGTTGAGAAAAGGCCAGAAGAATTTCATCGCACTCTACAACTTACTGCGTTTTCGGTTGAAAAATTTCACAACAGCATTCATACAGTCTTCTGATTGCCAGCGCTCGATCAATTGTTCACACTCGAGTCGATTTGCCTCATGCAAAGCAGCACGGTCTTGAGATCGGATAAGACGTTTACTGTAGACCAGCGACTGTAAGGTGATATAAATGTCCCGTAGTCAGTCAATTTAATGCTGTAAAATGGTATGCTAGACAGTTATTGGGTACATACTTTGCTGGGCAGTTGTGCTAATGAATGAATCTTGTCCCAGACTTTGCTTTCTTCTTCTGAAGAATATAGCTCAGAAACCAAGCCCCACTGTAAAGCCTCCGCAGCTGAAATTTTCCGGCTGAACTGCAGCATTTCAGCAGCCTGCAATATCAAAATGAATCAAAAACAAGGATAATTTGATCACTTCTTTTACTTATGCTTTTCCAGAAAAAGTAAAGACTTACTCTGAGTGTACCCATTATCTTAGGGAATGTGTAAGATGAACAGCCTTCAGGTGTTAACCCCAGCTCGGTAAAAGGTGTTGAAAAATATGCCTTTGAATATGAAAGAAAAAAAATTTATGTTCACTGCTCGTGAGTATAATAAATAATCAGCAATGTGGTACTTAGAAAATTTTCCTTACTGTCTTCGAAGCATAGATCAAATCAAACAATGCAATGGTAGTGGCAGCTAGGCCAATAGCTGGACCATTCACTACAGCAACCAAAATTTTGGGATAATCAATGAAAGTCTGAACATAGTTCCTGTAAATTCACAATGATGAAGCTGGTTTATGCAGTTGATATAAATATGTCAATGTAATAGCACTAAAAGGACGAAAAATTAATTAACAAATCTTTACTTACTCCACTCTTTTCGCCGCTTCATGTGATATTTTCTGTAGGTCAGAGCCGCCCCAAGAGAGATAGCCTTCCATGTCATTGCCACTCGAATAAAAGTTACCAGCTCCAGTAATGACTGTAACAGTTACATTGTCGTCAATGGCCCCTGCTTCCAATGCTTCTGGAATTTCTTTGTACATCTGGAATAGGAGCGGCTTAATTCAGATCTCTTGATATCCACTAGCACTGTTTTCTCAGGTAGACATCAACATAGTGTTTGTAACTTACATCCCCATTGATTGCATTTCGCTTTTCCGGACGGTTTAATCGAATGACTTGCACGCCATTTCTGACAGAAACTGCTAGAGTTCTGTACATGATAAGTGATCAATCTGTGCAGACAACCACAAATTAATAACAACAGACACAAGTTAAATACACTGTAGATAGTATATAATAAAGTCTAGCTGCTTTAATTAATATTTCATTTTACAAATTAAATTATTAAAATCAAATTTTTAAAATAAATGTATTAGAAAATCGAAGTCACACATCGATTAAAGAATAACAATTCAAACCATTGAAACAATAAATATATCAGTTCAAATGATACAATTTTAAGTAAGCAGCACAAAATCTTTGTGTTACATGAACTAAATATAGCTGAATATAACCTGTTGAATTTGCTTCAAATTTATTGCTGTTCTATAAGCAACATAAAAAGATCCAGAAAGAAAAAAAGGCTAAAACAGGTATCTATCAACTTAAGCAATAGATGAAGCAGTACAGGGGGTATGACATGCTTACCTCGCGAAATTTGGACTTTTGACTGCTTTTGACACTGATAAAAATAATAGCACTGCTTGCTTATCTATTGGCTTGAATATGTTAACTTTCTCCGAAGCTTGAAATACGAATTAGTGGCGAAAAATTTATAGAAAGAACGGCGTACATAAATGAATAAGTGATTGGACGTCCCGTAACAGCAGTTTAGGCCAGAAAATTACCCGTATCGGTAAAATTTAAGATTTTCCGCAACTGAAGAGATACATAAAACAATTTTCAAACCTCGAGGTTCTTGGGCTTTTCTTGAGCCGGAAATTAATTGAAGGAACGCCAACATCACAAAACGTACGAGCTTAGTATCATTATGTTTGTATTAAAAAAGATAAGTTTTAAGCTTTCTAAAGAAACTTGAATGGTATATTATGACTTTGTAAAGGAAAATTTCGAAACTGGTTTTAACTGGACAGCAAATTAAAAATAGCTTTCATTTGAAGTGGTTGGACAGAATGCTTTAGCATATGTTACGAAATTGAGTAAACGCAGTCTGTATGCGCAGTTGACCGCCATCAGAGCAAATTAAGGTAATATTCTGTTTCTTAAAAATAAGAAAGCATTAAATTCTCTTCAGATTATTCTGAAATGCCTCTCTGTTTGAAAATGATCACTCACTTCGGCCTGCGACCTTTCGATTTTTTACTATTTGTGATGTTTGGGCGTACAGTAACTGTGTTCCTTCACGACTGAAAAAGTAGGCCTTGAATAGTTTGTTGATGTCGACAGAAAATTGAGAGGAAACGAAAACACATCACGCGATAATAATTTGCTCCGATCGAATTAAAATTTATTCATGAGATTAGTATTACCTACGAGCCCAGAAGTCGTGTACTTTTCTCATCAGGTGACGATTCGTGACGTTGCCATGCTATGGGTGCATCTATTTACTGATTAAACAGATCTGGATACTATTGCCTGGAATTTGTGAGAAGTTGCGATCCATCCAACTAAGTAATTTCAAATACCAATGCCATTGATTCAGTCATCCATTCCTGTGCGTGAGTGAATGGAAACTGATTCATTCAAATATTTGATAGTTTTCCGGGGTTAGGTTCTATTCCGTGCTTATTGGTGCATCCCGTACCTGTCACTGAGATGCATTTTGTGTCAAGATTTTGTTCATTCTGTAATAGTGCACTTACGCTTTTACTCGCTTGCTTTTGATATTATATGTTCTGCACTTACTCTCGTTTTGAGGTTTGGAAACACCAACATTGTTGAAATTGTTCCTTTAATAATTCACTGGCATGGAAATTGTTGATATTTCTCTACTAAGTCTGAAACTCACTTTCACAACAGCTCTGCTGTGTCAGCAAACTGAGTAAATTTACTTCTCAACTAGTGTTTTTGTTTTTTGTGAACTTCTGACCTTAATCAGGAAGCGGAGAAATGTACAGCTATGAAATTCAGTTGGGGTGGTCAAATCTTCAACATTCTGCTTGTGCATTTTGTTCTTTATTTGTGTGAGCCATTTTGTGATTGACATGGCCCTTTATTACTAACAATGAACAAACTTACCGAGGCAAATATTTTCCAGTAACTGATATTTATCGTCACTCATTTGCCTTCAAAAATAGAATTCCATTTTTTTTTCTCTTCCTGGGAGACTTTTAATTTTAGCAATATTGTTAGAAGTTTGCATGTGTAATTTCATTATGTTGTATGACTTGTATTTCTCACTTTAAATTTGAATCTTTGCTTATTGCTGTTGTGGTGTAATTTAATTTTTTTACTGTATGGAGAAGTACACTTAAAACATTTTCTATCACTTCACCAAGGGTTTTGCAGAGGTCTTGCTTTAAAAGTAAGAGAGAACAATCTCTGTTCCAGTGATTGTTGTCCGAAGCAATGTTTACCAAGTTGCGTGCGAGGTGAAATCAAGCATTCATTATGAAGTCCATATCTGTGTGCTCTCAGCTACTGTACATGTTGCTTTGGTCGAGGGAGTTTTTGTACTGGCTACTTCTCGGAGATTCAGATGGTGATGCCATGCCAGATTATTCCTTTTTTTTTGTTGTTTCAACATGAGCAAACCTTTATTTACTTTATTTCTGTTTAGAAAGTTACATTTCCGTTAATAATATTAGTACTTGAAAAGATACCCATTCAGACTTGGAGTGGCTTTTAAACTTTCCAGAACGAAAGTTATGTGATTACTCAGCGCCATGTTGACCCCACTGCTTGACAGCTTCATTAGTTGCATTTTTTGACATACCTTGGCATTATTTTGTATTAAATGTATGCTGTGCTTGAGTTGTTTCTTTGTTTTGTTTAAGCATTATGGTGCATGTTGTTTTGTTTTTTATTTTCTTAAATGTTGCACTTATTGTCTCATTCTCATCCACATTTTTCCTTTTTTCTTTTGTTTTCAGTTTCTTTTGGAATCTTTTGTATTTCACCAAGCTTGCATATTTTTGAGACCTGGTAGCTATGTGTTTATGCCTCTCTGGCAGAGCTTAGCGCAGTGTAGCGTTGCACATTGCATAGCTCAATAAATCCGTAGAAATGGAGCAAGTGGGAACGTCAGGTCTGCCTCCTCTGTTGCCATCAGTCCCGGTGCCGGTGCCGGTTGCTGATACAGAGCAAGCTGCAGAGCAGACTGTGGAGCAAGATGTGTGTAACCTCACAGAACTGGTACCTGTGCGTTCAAAACAGCTTACATCAGCTACGGATCGGATATTATCAGTCGAGGAACAACTGGAGGAACAGATGGTAGACGATCCACTGGAGGAGCAGCTGGCAGAAGTTACATCAGACATGCCTGAGGGAACAGTGCAGGTTTCGCCTATTGACAAATGTGAACACAAGACTTCAGTTGTCAGAAAAGTTGAGCCTACTGATGACTTCGTAAATGATGCCAACAATACAGACAATGTATCAGGTGAGTTGTGCTGTAATCTAATGTAATGTAGCAGCTATGCTTTTAGTTTTACTTTTTCTAATTCTTTTTGTTGCTGTTGCAGATGTGCACCTAGGTGCAGTCTCAGAAACTGCCTTAGAAGCACGCTCCGAAACACACAAGGAGACCACTCCTGTTGTCACCTCTGGCACTCACACATTCCAACTGCCACCTCACTTATTGGGCCGCACAGTTGAAAACCCATCAGCTGACATTCCTCCTGGGCGCAGAACTCAAAAACCACGTTTAGGTGTGCGAGTGCCGTATCGTAATCTGACTAGTCAGATTGTCACGCAAAATGAAATAGCACAGGAAATTTTTGAGCGGGCCGCTAAAAAGTATCCAGGTCTTGTTGAAATACTCCCAGAAGGTACGTGATGTTTCTTCAATATGCATTTATGATTTTATGATAAATTTCTAATCATTTATCAGTTTTGTGAGCTCTGGCTATAGTTGGTAACTTTTTGAATCTATTGCACTGTAGGTGCACTGGTCAGAGAAAATTAAGATTCTACTAGAACCCAACAAACGAATTTTCACAGGGTCACTTCTTCATATAAATTTGTTTGTTCCAACTCAATAATTTTAACTGAATTTTAAATCTTATCTCAATTTTTTCAGCAAAAAAGAGTAGAGCTGCTGCTGCAACCAATGAGTCATTCACTAGGAAGCTTACACAGCGCCTGGCAAACTCAATGGCAAATACACCTCAGGTAGTGAAGCCCAAGACTGCTATTGTTCCTGAATCAATTGGACCACTAAAGGCACTTCTCCCAAACAAGGTATGCTTGAGCTCCGACTTTTCTTAATTTTACCTTCAGCCCAGAAACATTTTGCATGAATTAATGTTATTATTTCGGTCAGCAGCAGCCTGCTGCTGTTGTTGAAGGTTTACGACTCTCGCCAGGGTTCACTTACAATGATAATAAAGACAAAGCTATGGATGATGCTGAGCTGCTGTCCATTTTGGAAGGCGATGGAGATGCAGATCCACTTTGGCTGCCTGATAAGCTTCTTCGCAAGGCTGAGGGTTCTACTGCACCCAGCATCCCAGCATCTGCTGCTCTTGATGCACCTCCACCTCAGTTATCTCCTCAAGACACTTCCCCCTCAGCCCCAAAGCTTGATCCAGCTCTAGAAAAAGAGCTTGCTCTGAAACAACTTATGGAACTTCCTATCAAGTTTCCTTCTAAGAAACCTGAAAAGAAGGAGAAGGTAAACAAGCTTCTTTCTGTCTTCCTATCGATTTTGGGTTTTTCAGACTGTTTTGATTTTAACTTTCTTCTGTTTCTAGGAAAAGTCAGAGAGGACACCACGCAGAAGAGGCATCAAAGTGAAGAAAGAGGTTGTGGAAAATGAGGAGACTGCTGCTGTTCCTCCTCCACCAACTCTGGAACCAGCGCAAGTCCCAGTCACTGTTCAAGAATCTGAGCTATTACCTAATGGTGAGAGTACTGAAAATGCTCCACCAGAAACTCCCCTGAAAAAGTTGACTTCACGGAAGAGGAAAATGACCCCAGAAGTTGCAGCTGTTCTCAAAAAACCCAAACTTACCAAAAAGTCAGGGACTGTTGCTAATGGGAAAGCAAAAGCTGGAAAAGCTGCCTCAAATCAAGGCTCTCCAGCTGATAGTGGTAAGAGGAAGACTGCAGCAAATCGAAAAACAACTCAAGCCAAAACTGAGATAGAGTCAGTTGTTACTAATGGCAGCAATGATACAGACAAGAAGAAAGTTGTCAGGAGATCGTCCAAAGGGAAAGGAGAACTTGCAGCTCAGAAAACACCTGTGGTAAAAACTCCAACAAAGACTGCCAAACCTTCCAGAGCTACAAAGGCTCCAACACCAGCTAAGCCTCAGATACCTGAGCCATCACCGAAGCATCAAAAGTCTGTTGAGTCTTCTGATGAAACTCCCATTGAGTCACAGCATCAGGCAATGGAAGTTGTCGAGGAACCAACTGCTCCCACACTAATGCCAGTTGAAGAGCCGACTGAAATCCCGCCTCAGCAGAAGAAGGCCAGAATCAATCGAGAATTGGAGCACCTTTTGGGTGATGAAGGGGCTGTCAATATGTTATATGCAGTTGAGGGCCACAATAAGCGTAAAGCACCCAGTAAGGATTTAGCTCTAAAGGCTCGGCTGGTGAAAACAGCTGTGATGCGACTAAGCACTAACCCGCAAGGGCACATGCCACTCACTTTGCGAGCTAGAAGAAGCATGAATGTTGTAGAACCACCAAAACTGGTAAAGATGAGTGGAAATCGGAAGCAGCGGCATCACTCTTCAGAGTCTATTGAATCAATGCGCTCCCCTCCTTATCTGACTCCGGTAGATGGCTCACATATGTTTGCTCCTAGACAAAAGCTAACAGCTGATGACTCCCGCATTATTCGGCGCCATTCTTCAAGCAGCTCATTTTCAAGCCCAAGTGTTAGTCCTCGCAGGGCTAGTGTTGAGGATGGTAGTCTGCAGAGTGCTGCAGCGGCTCAAGGCTCATCTGGAAGCCAAAGAAAGAAAGGAGTGCCCATATTCATTCGTGACAAGGCGAAAGCTTCAACTTATGATGGGAGAAAGAAACCAAAGGTTGTGAATCCTGTAGCATCCCATCTCATCAAGGAGAAGTTATTAGAACTTCAGAGTAAGAAGTCAAACCTATTGCCTAATCCAGCTGCATTGAAATCTAGGGATTTGAGAAAGATAGGTTCTGATAAGTCAAGAGTCAAGACAGAGTTGATGAAGAAGTTAAAGAAAGGATTAGATTCGCAGACTGCTCTTAAGGTGGCCAAGCTGCACAAAGCTCGATTGCTGGCAGAGAGAAAGGCTGCTGAAGAATTAGCCAAAGCAGAGAAAGCTGCTGAACAGATTCTTCAAGTTCAGCAGGAAGCTGAAGCTAATGAGGCTGTCCTACCAATTGCTCCTACAGTTATCAAGCAGGAAGGCAAAAAGAATTCTGCTCCTCTCAGTCCAGATGCCGCAAGTGAGTACACATTATTTATAACATTTGGGATGTCTGTAAATTTTCATGTTTGGGTCTTTTATTTGAAATGATTGAAGACATGGATCACTTAAACTTGGCAGTAGTAGGTTCACAAGAGGATGGATTGGGGAGGGTATGATATGGTCCTTAAATTCAGGTATCATTAAAAAAATGATTACTATGTAATTTATTAATAAATTTTATGGTTTTATTGATTTCTTAAATCTAAGTGCTTTCTCATGTTTGTAAGTGCTCTCTTTCATGGAAATTCTGTAAGTTTATTAATCATGATAAAACACAGTGGGCCATGCTTTGTTTTGTCTTGTGTAACTCTTGTGGGGCGCATCATGGAACCTCACTCACTTTCAGCTCTCGCCTGCATATCTCTTAAGTTACACATTGCCACAACTTTGGCATGAAATAATCCCAGTAGAGCATGCATAGACCATTGATATCCCCGCAAGATGAAATGTAATGCAAGATACATCAAATATAAAAAGTTACACTCGCTACAGAATCCATCATTTCAGAGTATTGAGTTTCATTCTCAAGTGATTGCATTTGATTTGCGTTGTAGCTTTGTTTGTAGTCGAGTCAGTAATAATTCAACCTTAAGTTAAGTCTTTATGGTTTAAAATATAGGGATGACTTGCTTCTTAACATCTCGCTTTTTCTGAGCCTGTTCAGTATTATTTTTGATGGGTATAGGATACAGTCTTTCTGAACGCATGAAGCTAAGCTTATGTTCTGGCCCGGTTTATTTGCATGATATAATAATGCTTTTTTCCTTGCTCTCCTTCCTCTTTCTGTTAGTTTTGTAGTAATCCTACCTATTTAGATGAAAGAATTTAGCTAATATATGACTACAGTATTGTCAAGCGCAGCTTGAAAGTATAGATAAAGAGCAATCTTTGACATGGCTGTACCTCAAGTTGGCACTCACCTGCTTGAGCATCCTCTTTTCACTCATTCTAAGTAATGAATTGGCACTCATGTAACTACGATTTTCCATGAGCCCCTTTTCATGCTCACAAAAATCTATTTTTTTTAACAAGGGGTAGCTTAGAAATTATTAAAGGATTAATACTTTGCTTGAAAGGTGGAAACCTATGTGTATTGATGCTTCAGATACGTTACTTAGGGCGTTAAAATGTTACAATTTACGTGATTTGCTTTTAACTATTCTTTTTCTCAAAGAAGTATAAAGTTCAAAAGTGTATTGAAAATAGGAGGGTGGAATGAGATGCCTAAAGCATGCGTGTAGTAACTTTTTTGTAGGTTTTTTAGTTCTGTTCTTTTTTTGTTTTGTTTTTTAGCTTGGAAGTGGCAATGTGTGATTTGTTTTGCAGGCGAGGCGTGTGAATGCACCTTTGGTGCATGCTTGGCCAGCTGTGCAATCTGCGTCACGGGGCCCCTATTTTGTGTGTCTCCGACAGGTTATTCCAACCTGCTCAAAAATTTGACTCCAAAAGGCAAACGGGTTCATATTGAGGAAAGGCAACGAGCCACCGCGCGTCACTGTGCTGGAACATACAACTATAAAGAAATCAGTGTGCGTCGATATGACAACATTGTGCACATCACACTTGCTCCTGTGTCCACTAAAATGAGCAGTGCATTGAATGTGCAGGTAGGTTTCTTTCTTATTGACATTAATGTGTCGTTACTTCCTAATTCTTTGAAACAATTTCTCATTCCCATATTTCTGTCATAGGTTTTGAGAGAACTTAAAGATGCTCTGCAGCAGGTGCGCAAAGATGATCAATGCCGGGTGGTGTTGCTTACTTCATCTGGTTCAATCTTTTGCCAAGGCATTGATTTATCTGCTCTTATCCACAACAATAGCGAGAAAAGAAAATCAGCTGCATTTGACATGTCTCTAGCATTGAAGTATGTTTGCCTTAAAAGAAAGTTCTCATATTTATAATTTACTGGGGAAATGTCTTTCCATTGAATGGTTTCCATTTTTTTTTTTTTTTTTTTTTTTCCAGAGACTTCCTGAAATGCTTAGCTCACTTCCCAAAGCCTTTAGTCGCTGGTGTTCAGGGAGCTGCGTTGGGCCTAGGAGTGACAATGCTTCCCTTATTCGACATGGTGTTTGCTAGTGACAAGGCAACATTCCATACACCATATGCTCAGCAAGGCCAAGTCCCCGAGGGTGGGGCGACCCTCACTCTGCCATACATGCTTGGACATACTGCTGTAAGCACAACCCTCCAAATTAGAAGCTTGCTTACAACTGGTGTGTTGGCATCATCCTGACCAAAAATGTTCTGTTTCAGACAAGTGAGTTACTCTTCAACTGTCGTAAATTGACAGCAAATGAAGCTCTGCAATTTCAACTTGTGACCCGGGTACTTTGGCCGGATCAGTTCTTGGAGCAGCTTATTCCAGCTGTCAAGAGTATTGCTCAACACTCTGCTCAGGTTAGTTAAGAAGCACTTAAAGGAAAACTCTCTTTTTCTTACTTAATCATTTAATGATTTCATTCTTGTTTGAATCCATATAAATTTTCTTAATTTCTTCAATTGTACACTAACTTTGAGGGTAACAGAAAGCTTCATATGCTTGTCCATCATACAGCAATTCATTTGCCATTACTACCGTGCGATTTTTATTGACACACATGTGTTCTACGGGACATGAACAGTGGTAATAAGTGGAAAAGTAGTCAGCTCTCATGTTCCCACAGAATTCAAAACTGGTGCACCTTTTCATCTGTGAGGCAAAAAGATAATTTAAAAGTTAGACACTCCCGGAATACCGGCTACTTGAAGTTTCAAATAATAATAATAATTATTATTATTGGCCTTACAGGTGAACATTCGAAGTGTGTAATTATTGTTGTTCCATTCTCAGGGCTTTGCACAATCTGCTTCTCAGGTTGTTCCTGCCATGTAAATGAAACTGGACAAAAGCAAGAAACATTTACTGCCAATTTTCTCTCCTCCTCAATTGTTGGAGTGGTGCTTATATCATCCAGCATTGATTTAATTTCCTTTGTTGCCGTAGTAGCCACAGTTAGAGCAGGTTTTCGTTGAGTGCACTCGGACAGCTCAGATACTTCATCACAGAACTGTATGACAGTTGAAACAAAGTCATCTTTATGCTTTCCTTGGGATTAACTTCATTAATTCTCTAAATTCCTTACTGTCTGTACCTTAAATTGACTTCGGTTGTCAAGGTGCATGGTGTAGTTATCTGGATAGTCTGTCCACTGCCAAGGGCATTCTATGCGGCGTAAGCACCTACACAATCTCATGACAATCGGCGCCATCCAAAAGCGTTTGTGCAAGATGCTGCAAACTGCATGTGATGGGCATATTGGTAGATCTCTTTCACTTATGGCCTGAAATATAAGAAGACAGATGCTCACTTCAGAACTTTAAAGAATCAAGTGAATAGTGGTCAAAGTTTTTTCCACACAAACATGTTTCAAATCCATGCATACTTACTGGACCTGGGTACTCGAAGTGAGCATCAGACAGCTTATGGTTTATCGAGGAGCATGTTGTTTCTGTCGTCACGATTAGCACACAGAAAAGGACTTTGAAAGGAAAGAGCATTTTGCTCCGCATTACTCTCCACCTAACTCAGCTATGTCCAGTATTTTTAGAACTTGGTTCCCCAGTGTGTGGCCCCTGCCTCAATGGCGTCACGTAAACAGATTCTGTTTACAAACATTATTTCTCTTGTAAACTTGCCCAGCCTCTTCTGTGCTTCACTCTCCTTTCAGCACCTGAAAGTTTCACTATTTGAGACATTATTTGCTTTCATGCTAGACAAAAAAAGCGCTCAACATTGGTTTCCTTTTTCTTCATTCTCTTTGTCACAGTTATTCTGATGAATTTATGCTCAGCTATTGTGGTGTTTTCCATCTCATTTTCTTTCGTTACACCTCTTTGCTTTGATTGGTTATCATTGCCACTCCCACCTCTAACTACTGTTTATATATTGTTTCAGTCAATGGAAGCAACCAAAGCACTGTTGCGGCATGGTTTGAGAACTAAATTTGATGCTGCTCTGGAGTCAGAAACTCATCTCTTGGTGACACATTGGACCAGCAAAGAGTGTCAGGCATCCTTCCAGCGTGCCCTAGACAAGCCGGAGGTCTGCCTGCAACGACAACGTGCAGGAGATGCTTGAGGACTTTCCAGCCACGCAACCATATCGACTAGAAGATTAGGGTTGTGTCATGCCAAATATTAAACGAGGATAAGAAGTTGGAAGGAAAGCAAAGGTTGAGAGACAATTTTAAAGCCTGAAGTACATATGATAGAATATTTCAGGAAAAATGGAATACCAAGCATTTGTCATACTTTTCTTTTTTTATTTAAATGTGCTTTATCTGTACTCTTTTTTTTTTTTTTAGTTTGTATCTGTGAACCCCTTGTGGTAGATCAGGTCTCTGTTGCGCTTTACGTTATGACAAAACTCTGGGTCTGTCTGACATGCAGATGATTTTCTTCTTTCTTTCTTCTTCTTTGTTTTTTAAATTAGATGCAGAATTTGTGTTTGCGTATTATGCTAAAGAATCAATGTTTCAAGCAGTTTGAATTGAATGCCACACTACTTGCATCTTGTTATGTGTGGCTTCTTGGGAAGAGAAATAAACTAGTCTAGACACAAGGAGAGAGGGAAATCATAGATTGTACATAAATCTTACTGTAGAATTATTGAAAGGATCAGCTGGAATGTTATGGACTGTATACATATTAGCAGTGGACTGTTATGTGTTTCCTGTTGTACTCTATGAAGTATATCAAGAGTTTAATTTCTGTATATATGATGTTATAGAAGATTCCATTGTTGCTGTATATTTACAGTCTAAATTAGTTTATGGGTATGTTAAAATTTTTGATTCTCTTAGTACAGAGTTTTCTAATATGGATATCCCCTTAAAATGAAATTTAAGTGGGCGTTAATGGCTTCAAAAGCAATATACGATTGTTAAATTTTGATCCAAGCAAGCCGTATTGGACAGTGTTAGTGTGCTGTTTGTGCTGTGTATTTAACACTTCTTCTGTCGGTGGCAGTGAGCTTAGCGCGATATTTCAATCGCTTACTCATATAACACACAAGCCTCAGTGCTGATTCATTATGACTTGCGTTGGGAAAAGTGGGAAGGGACAGACTTCTAAATTGATAAGGGTATTAATGTAAGCCTTTCTTCTCTAGAAAGTTATTTTGGTAGATGTAATAATTCAGAGTATATAGAAAGTTGACAATCTTTTTTGTAAGATTTACTTGTGACTGATGAAGAATTTGTTATTCCTTGTTTTTAATGTTCCGAAACATTCTGTTATTGATGTAGGTAGGTTTGGGTTGCAAGCTTACTGATCTCCATCATGGCTTGAGAAAGAAACTGAACAGCGCACGCTGTGTGTATGTATTATTTTGTTCATCATCTCTTTCAACCTTTTAATTTTGAACTCGGAAGTGTTTCCTTGTCACATTGTTGTCAATGTGGGCCTTTCATTTGTTATATCTCAACTAATGTGCCTTTTCTTGTTGTTATGTGAGAAATCGTGCCTTTCTTGTTTTCTATTGATGTCATTTGTTTCTCTGCTGTGCATTTTGTCAGTTACCTATCAATCATCAGTGCACAGTAAAATCATTTATAAGTTTTAATGTCTATCTCTTTATCACCTTAGTAATTAAATATTTGAATTCATTTTTCTTTTCTAAATTAGAGGTGTTGAAGTGTTGTCACATGAAGAGTTGGTTTGCACATTGCATGTTTGTGTCTGCAGAATGCTTTTGGAGAGTATCATCATTGTGTGTGATGGCTGGCACTACTTTTAAAGTCCGTGACGAAACCACATTTAGAGCATAAGATTGCCTACTCTGAATAAACATGAAATGAAATAAAGCATTTGTATGTGAATTCACATTTGAAATTGTTGGTTCTTAATTCCATCATATGATTCCTTTACACCTGAAAGCTTTGCGAGCACTTTTGTCTGAGCATAGATAAATTCAAATACATAAATCAAACTAATCCAAGGACCACTCTCGTGCCAAGCATCATAGAAACCCAACCCAGTACTGAGGAAAGAAATCTATCAAAAAGAGAATGGGAGAGAAAGCTTTCTTGTAACCACTTTCCCAACAGTACTATTTTTAATTGCAAGAATGTTGTTACATGCGAAAAAAAAATAAAAAGTTAATTTTTAGTTTTTGAAGAATACTTAATTCTTTGGGAATACTTTGAAGAATTTCTGCTTAGTCTCACTCATGTTTACGATAGGGCGTACTGTAATGACTGGAGGTTATTGAAAACCACCAGCAAGTTCGAAATCCTGAAGGAAACGGCTCCTTGGGGTCCTGGTGTCCTGGTCCTTCCCCGTCCGTGCGCCATCTGGCGACCCCACATCGAACTGATGCATGGCTGGAGCCAGAATCTGGCCAGCATCCCCTCCCCCGCTCCGAGCCCGCTCCGAGCTCCTCGACGCAGCGTGCCGATGGAGACGCGGCGCCGTTACGCTGCAGCGCTACGCAGCGCCTGGCCGCACCACCCCTAGAGGCCAGCCCGCCAGTGCCCGCCAGCCCCTCACTCTCCAGTCAGCTCCGGCACAGCACAGCGTGGCACAGCGCAGTGCCGAGCCAAGCGCAGAGCAGCGAGGAGCCGGACGGAACAGGAACAGCGCATAGTGCCGGTAGCCGGTCGAAGCCCCGTGTCGCGTCGTGTCGCGTCGCGCCGTATCGAGTCGCGAGTGGAGTGCAAGGCGCCGCGCCGCGCCCCGCCCCGCCTCTGAAGTGAGGAGCCAGTGCAGTGCAGTGCAGCGTCCCGCCAAGTCCCGCAGCGTGGAGTGCCCAGTGAAGTGCCATGTGAACGCCGGGCATTCCCCCCGTCCCGTCCTTCCCTCCCTGACCGTCACCGACGACTGTCAGTCCTCAGCATGATCGCCGTGCTGCTCCTGGCCGCGCTGACGACGAGCGCGTCAGCGGCGCCACCTGACAACTTCCTCAAGATGTTCCCCGCCATCTCGAGCACGCCGACGGACCCCTGCTACGACGAGCAGCAGCCCAAGCGCTGCATGCCGGACTTTGTGAACGCGGCGTTCGGCAAGGCGGTGGAGGCCTCCTCCACGTGCGGCATGGCGGGCCCCGTGCGCTACTGCGACAGCACGCCGGACACGGCCGCGGGGGCTTCCGCGAGCTCGGCGTCCACCGCGCTCTGCCACATCTGCGACGACACGAACCCAAAGCGTCGCTACCCGTCAGCCTTCCTCACCGACCTCAACAACCTCTCCAACGTGACGTGCTGGCGCTCCGAGCCGCAGCCGCCGCCCTCCTCCAGCTCCGCGCCGCCGGACAACGTGAGCCTCACGCTCAGCCTGGGCAAGAAGTACGAGCTGACCTACGT
>CABIKL010000407.1:0-23250 GCA_902196195.1 Aptinothrips rufus
TCTCAGGTGTTTGTCATGATCTCATATGAGTGGTCACGTGCAAGTTTTTGGTTCAAATACCAGCTCCAAAGGGGTGTTCAGTTTTTACCCTGTGCATTTATTACCCACACTAACCCTAGGGCGATGAAGTCACCGTGGGTCACGCTTGCCTCCAGGTGGGGTGGTGGGGCAGGGTGGGGCAGGGTGGGGTGGGGTGGGGTGGGGGGGTAGCTCTGTGAGTCACATCTCACTCATACCGCAGACCACCGATGTGCCCTCCCGTTTCTCGCAGCCGCCCCGCTGTAGACAGCCATTGGGGTTGCGGTCCGTCGCAGTATATAGTGACAATCAAATTAACTTCGCCCCGCCCGGCCGACTGCCAATCAGAGGCGATGTTGCGGCGACAAGCGAAGATCATCATCACCTGGACGAGCAGACAGGCCGCGATGCAGCCGAGCCCAGGCGCCCCAACGACACCCACAGACCCACGGGGTGGCGCACCCTGCCCATTGTGTGGGGGCCCTCTCACCCCCCACAGCAGCGTTCGCGAAAATTGTGTTCGTACGGTTTTTGTTGTCTCTATATGATCTGATTTTTTTTTATTTTTTTTTTTAAAGGGTACATGCGATTCAAGAATTGGAGTGCTTTGCTCGGCTGGTGAGGAGAGCGATCGCTCTGCTCCAACCAGACTCGACCTTGTTCTCCTCAGCCGGGAGGGGACCGACCGCGGGGCAGAAAGAACCGCTTCGCGATGGTCTGAAAATAGCGCTTCAGTAAATAACACCAGGTGTCGGGTCATTCACAATTTTTATTTTTTATGCAGTTTGGGCGAATTATTCTTGGATTTCATCGAGGAAATTGAGATGTTATTACATTGTTTACGTGACTATCTCCTGGATACACTTTGAGAGCGGATTCAGCCAAAAAGGAACAAATTATCAGTCGGCTGCTTCACTGTTTAGTCAGCGGGTTGGAGTATTGTATTCTTAGCCTTACATGCCTCGGTAACCGTCGTGAGAAGCGATGTGTGTGGAGATATCACGCATAGTCTCATCTGCTCCTTAACGACTGTTGTGTCACCGGAGAAGAGAGTGAGAGGCCTAATTAATATATAATTTGAATCTTCCACGAAGTCCCGGACATTTCTTTGGCGTAGTAGACCGATACGACTGAATCGTGCGGTCCAGCCATGAACCGTTGATGGCGGGGAGTGGCGGGGCGTGGCGCGGCGTGGCGCGGCGTGGCGCGGCGTGGCGCGGCGTGGCGCGGCGTAGCGGCCCGACCCAACTGAAGAGTTGCGGTGTGGACATGACTTTGCACCGCACCCCTATCGGGAGTATCGGCCTGAGTATCTCTCGGGCATCATCACAACCAGCTGAACCTGGAAGTCAGTCTACCAGACGCCCTAAGCGGATTAGAGACCTCCCCAAGACGATCGCTATCGCCTCCTGGCCGAAAAAACTGTCTTCGTCGCGGGTAGGACTGACATCTAGTGGGCATTCATTAGGCTGACCGATAGAATGTCGGGCGTTACGGTAGGTAGTGGTTACTTTGATGAGATGCCCGTGGGAATGAATGATAACGTAACGTATTGGTGGGAAATCAATCTCAACAATTTTTCGGCAGACCACTAATCGGCGATAACTCCAATAGATTCATTTGTACCCTGATTATAAGTTGTCTCGGCAGCTGTGGCGGCAGAGTGCACGACTTGTCTGGACTCAAAGCCGCTAGTGTAGACGAAAGATATCCAGTACCAGTATGTGTATTCGTAGCATCTGTATACGCTCTTCATTGAATACATAGTTGATTGCAGTCAAAAAGTGCAAGAATGTGATCATTATACTTATATAGATAGCAGTGAAAATTGTACTGACAGCAGCTAGCTTTAATCAAATATCAGCTGTAATAAAAGTTTCATCCCGCCAGAGAGTGTACTACTTTTGGGAATCGCAATATACTTATCCTTCATACATTTGAATGTTACTTTATCGGGTTCTCAATTTGCAGTGTCCCCTTTCCCAATGAAGACGGCCAATAAAGACGTTGCTGCTGTATCATCTATCTTCCTTATCGTTTCGACCTTTGCATTCTAACAAGATAAGCTCAGTATCGAACGTGCTTTAGCCTACCTATTCATCGATCTCCACTCTCTGCAACGGGTTCTGGACGGAAGCCGGATAGTTCATTTGAGAAAACCGCGCTGTTTTCTCTTGAACGTTTAGACTCTGGTCTGGACAGGGATACAGGACTCTAACTTAGAGTCCTGTATCCCTGTCCAGACCAGACAACAACACCCAGGTCACGCTCTGCCTGGCTGTGCCCCGCGCCCCGCACTCTCCACGCAACCTAACCTAACTTTTACTGCCGTGCCGTGCGGTTGGTTGCGTGCTCGTGGTCACGGAGCCGCGAGGGAGGCAGGCCAGAGGCCGCACACCTCGCAGCAGGACAACCAGGCGCTTACCCAGAAATGTGGAAAAAAGGTGGGAGGGTGCGAAAGAAATGTGGAATTCGCCTGTACCTACAGGTGACTACGATCGACGCGTTTAAAAATGTAATATTGTTAGTATGATTTCCTTGTTTATAAGCTTTAATTTGATTAATGACTGTTAGGAAATACGTTAGTGACTGTTTCCATTCTAAGCTATAAATGCGAATGAAGGGGGGGGGGGGGTATATTGATAGTGGCTGAGAGTGCGAGAACAGAGCGTGTTGAGCACCCTCCAGGACTCACCAACTTCCACAGCAATTCCCCCCTCCTCCCCCCTTTTTTCTTACAACTCGCTGAAACTAAAACCGATTGCCATTATGTTCTAGTGCACAGCAAGTTTCCAACCTCCAATTTGAAGGAAGTGGGAATGGCCTATGGTCAATTCCTATAAGGGGTCATCCATAAATTACGTAAGACAAAATTGGCCGCTTTTTGACCCCCTCCCACCCCCTCGTAAGACTAATAACCTAACCTCACTATGCTTTTGGTATAGGACCGTAAGATATGTGTAGACCCCCTTCCTCCCCTAAGAGCCTTACGTAATTTATGGACAGCCCCTAAGGTTGAAGCTGGCCCTTCAATAATTTGGAGCTTCGAGACTGGCAGTGTCGGTTAGGAAACAGTCCCCAACAAAGCAAACCAAACTCCACCCTTACAATCAGCATGGTGCCGGCAGGCGGCTCCTCGCAGCTTCCCCGCCCTGGGATGTGGACCATATGCTGATCACGCACTGCGGGCAGCGACATGCGGCACGGCACGGCACGGAGGAGAAATGGAGCACGCGGCATTCATATTCATCCACCGGCTGTCATCGGGCTGGGCTGACCTAGCCGTGCTGGAGAGGTCAGAGGTCAGCTCCGGACTGGAGCTTGTTACCAGGGGGACCTACCTGCAGGCTCGTGCCTGGCAGGGGAGGTATACCAAAAAGCAAATTGAGAGGTCGAGACAAGAGACTTCTTCCCCTCCCGAAGAGAGAGGCATGTCCTGTCCTCACAAATAGGCTCGCGTTCGATTCCTCTTTTCACATGATATCAGATAAAGATAATGAGTCCTGGTAGGCGTCGCTATCAGAAAGTGTCGCAAACCGTAAGCTTGCATTTTATATCAGATCGCAGACCCGTGGTTTCAGTTCTTCACTGTTAAAAATACTGCCATAGTTGTGGGGAGTCCTTCCCGAGAAACAGGGGTGAAGCAACACAACTTGTAAAATTTCTGTGGCTCGTTTAGAGGATTATGTAGAAATGCATTTTTAGAGTTTCCGGATAATTTTGATATAGCTTTCAAAATGAAGTCCAACAATTTCGAAACCAGTGTTACTTCTCCCCTGTTTCTCGGGAAGGGCTCCCCAAAACATGTTCTTTTATTTTTTTACAGTGTTGGACCTGTTATTTTTGGTGGTTTTGTATTAAAATGCGGTAAGTTATGACTTATCTACGGCGCAAAGTGTCTGGTAATTGGCGAGGCTAACCGCGCTATTTCCGCTGGCTCCGCGCCAGTCCCTTCCGTTCCTACGGAGAGCCGCGATATCGCTGCGCATCGGTTCAGACTATAAAAAGTAATCGAACGTCGGCGATCCATCCAGCATCTTCGATCGGATTAGAACGCAGTAAAGCTGCTTGAGCGTAAACAAACATGACCCTAGGTGGTCCCATTCCGGCCTACATTCTGGACAGATTGAGATGCATCCTAGAACAATCCATGATGTCAGTAATTTAAAAACAAAATAAGTCCACGGGTCCAACCCCATCCTCGTGTTGCTGCTATCTCGAACCGTATTTGGCCAGTTATGAATGAGGTGAGGCTGTGCCAATGCTCTGTGTTTACGTTCAGGCCTACGCATACCCGGCGTTCCGCGCCGCTGCACGCTGCACGCCGCATGGGGCGGTATTGCCCGAGCCGGCGAGGGGCGCCCCCTGGAATTTGTGACTGTCAGCAGCTCAGGTATCACCCTGGTGGCGCCGCCGCTCTATACGACGCCTGACCAGCGATCCGCCTGGATCCGCTCGCATGATGCAGCTCGCCGTCGTCAGTATATTTGGTATGCACCTCGCTCTGTGTTGACCTGCAGATCACGAGCACGAGGCAGTACCGTCACCTCACCTGTATCACAGCCCGGCCCCGCCCTGCCTCGCCCCGCCACGCCCCTCCCCTCCCCGCCTCGCCCCGGTCAAGCCCTGCGTGCAGCTGTCCACACCACATGCAAGGAAATGAAGGGAGATTAGATTATCCTCATATAATCTGCATTCCACTGACTGAGGACCATCCCATGGCAGGGCCGGGCACTAAAGACACGCATACCAGAGGATAGTACAGCACACACTGAGACACTTCAGGTGTGTAGTTGGTCTATAAAGCAGCAAAGGCGCCTGCCCTTCAAGAGTATAGTTACCGTCCATTTGTTTTTTTGGTGTAAGATCACCAAGATCACTCTTTTCCTCAAGTGTAGTTGAGACACACTTCTGAGAAAGCGTGTTATGCCGCTCGCGGCTGTGCTGCCGTCAACGCTATTCCTGAAGCGTGTAATGCACACTGTGTATCAAGACAGTATCGACTGAACGTTTGCGTTATCAGCGCAAAAGTCCAGCGGCCAGACACGACTGAGCTTCTTGGCGTGAAGTCTTTCGGCTGAAGATAGTAAAATTTAAAAATAATAAAAATCCACCCTTCTCTTCGTTTTTCTCGCGGGAAATGGGGCAGAAAGCTGTCTGCGCTGAGGTTGCGAGAGACAGCTTACTTTGAACCGCACGCGGCTGACCCATGCATGGGTGCCAAAGACGCCCCGCCCCGCCCCGCCCCGCCCCGCCCCGAGAGCACGCACGGCTCGGCCAGTCTGCCGCATGCTGCTATATCAGCGTCTTATTGTCATGGACCATGAGTCATGGATCCCTCGGTGTTCAGGAGGTTAGTTGGTTGGCTACTAGCACTTAGGCCTACAGAGACGTGGCAACCACTCTGTGTCTGTCTGCATGTCTGTCCCTCTGTCCGTCTCCGTCTGTCTCACAGTAAGAAGTACTCTATCTTTCTGCGGTGACATTGTCTGGGTCGAGAAGAGGATAAAAAGCACAGATTTACAACTATCATTTTTCACAAAAAAAGTTGTGCAGTTGCTAAAATTTCGATATCTTCGAGCAACACTCAAATATCTTTGGAGGGCAAATGGACATTATCTACATATCTCGCTTGTCATCTCTGCGCTTATCATTATGGTTTTATTTTCCTGTACACAACACACGTAGTGACTAAGAAGGTGTATATTGAAAAGTGAGCTGACTTGCATTTTCGGACAATGTCCTACGCAGGTACCATACGCCAGTGCTACACTGAGGTATCAGTTTATTCAAATTTTATATTCGTTTCACTTTGCCTTCCTTAGAATTTGATTCTTACTTTTTTATTTATTCATTCGGTCAATGTAAGTAGATGTATTTATCTTTTTGATCTTCTTCTCTGATATTTGTTGGAGCAGGGTAAACAGACGAGAGTATGATTTGGTTCTCACAAATACTTTATTTGCGCTTATTATTGCCATTAATTTTGACAAGGTCACAACTTTAAATCACCATTTACAACACATAACTTAATACTGATCAGCGATGACAAAATTATGGGTTTGTACAAAAATACAAAAAGAGTCCCAAAACAATGACATTGTTTCCCATGTGTTTTAAGAGTCTTGATAATAAATACTACGCTGCTTAATTCAAAACGGGACGTACCCTCCTCTTTGAGGCCTTACGATACAATAGGAGTCGAAGTAAGACGAGATTTTTGTTTTTATGGTAACTATTCCTTTCCACTCTTAGCATGAACACCACACGGCATCTCTGATATTCAGTTCTGAAAAGCGGTCAGTTCTTCATGAGCTCGTTCGGCTCACAATTCACTTAAAGTGATGAGATCAGGTTTTACAGTTGTCTTTTAAGTAGATAAAAGATAGTTTCAAAATAAAAATGAAAAGTTAGGCACATCACCTATAACGAGGCACTCGATGGGTGAATAGACCTCACAGCCACATTAACGGTCTTATCTGGCTCGTTTCCTTCCTTCATGCTGAATATTTAAAATTCTTCATGAAGGAACGTGGCACATTTTGATTCAGAGAGCAAAATTAAAATACATGGAAGAGGGCAAAGTTTCAGCGATGTTGTTGGAATCTTAATGCACCTCTTCCACAAAAAACATACTCATTACTGTTCTTAAGAAAGTGGCGAACATTAAATTCTTATTAAGTCTTAATTTTGCAGCAGTGCCACAGCAATCCTTGGCTAATCAATAGGCAGGTGCTTCACCTCAGTGATAAGGCAGGCCAGCGCACATTCCTCACGTATCGGTACTAATCACCCATCAATTTACACTAATACGCTGATTGCGATACAACAACATCATAAGTACCCTTCTGCACAAATACAATTGAACAACACGACTCACGAATGCAGAAAGTCAAACTTTAACATTTCTGCCAGAATGGAAAGCAGCTCGTGGTTCGAGCTTCGAGACTAGATTGAGATATCACATCACACGTCTGTCTGTCTGTCCTCAGTGACCCCGGACCGTTCAGCTTTCAGCTTCTTGACCAGCCGTCAAGAACGATGTGAACACGGGGCCGCAATGTGACTGCTTCCTCCACAGTAGAGCACGAGTCACCAGCCGGCTGCGGCGGGGCGTGGCGGGGCGTGGCGGGGCGTGGCGGGGCGAGGCGGGGCGTGGCGGGGCGTGGCGAGGCGTGGCGGAGCGGGGTTGGCCAAGGAGACGCGGGTCCGAACTCTGACCCAGCGCGGCCGGCCGGCCACGTTGTCGCCGGCCACCCAGCCGGCCACCCAGGCAGCCACCCGGGCGGCGCTCCCACACGTGTCCTCTCGTGGGGGACACATCGTAGGGCGACAGTCGCCGGCATTGGAGACCCAGACCCCAATACTGATGTCGGTGGAGTGTCATCGACTTGTGGAAAGCGTCCGTCCCGCCCAATTGACACGAGTCGCCCGGACAATATACGGGCTTGCATCAGCCAGCGCCGCTGGCGCGACGTCCAGGACTATCGCCACCCATTGTGCGGACGAATGTGCGCCGCGGCGTGGCGGGGCGTGGCGTGGCGGCGGTGAGCTTGTGTCCCCGGCCCAGAGACAACGCACAGACAGACATGTGCCTCTGGGGGTGACCGGAAGGCGGGGACGCTACCGGTCCAGGTTGATCAGCACCCTCACGGGGGTCGGCGCGGTGCTCTCAGAACACCTTCATGCGCTTGGGGCAGTCCTTGGGGGAGGCGCCGGGCGAGTCCGGCTCCAGCGGACGGCCCTTCCTCTCGGCGGCCACCCAGCCGTTGTGCTCGCTGAACACGAAGGCGGTGGCGGCCGTCTTGGGCTTCTTGGGCGACTCCAGCTTGTGGAACGAGACGGTGGGCAGCTCCAGCTCCACGCTGCTGGAGGAGCACGCGTCCGAGTCCGTGGCGTCCACGCTGGAGCGCTGGACGTGCGCCTGGAACTCCTCGCACACCACCATGCGCTGGGCGGGCGCGCCGAACCGCGACAGCCAGGTCGAGAGGCGCAGGCAGTCCTCGGCGAACACGGGGCTCACGTCGCGCAGCACGGCGCTCTGCTCGAACACCAGCGCCAGCACGTGCATGGAGCCGCGGCGGCAGCAGGGCGGCCGGTACGGCGTGCACACCGTCCCCGCCGAGATGTCCCCCCGCGCGAAGGCAGCACCCTGCAACGAGAAAACAGACCCCGTCACAACCGAGTCCTGGGGGTAACACCTGGAAACAACCGCTTCAGAGGGATCAGTGGAAAATATCGGAAAATTTTGAGAAAATTAGGGAACACCTGCTTTAGACGAATAAGCGAAAAATATCGAATTTTTTTTTCTTCAGAAAATTAGGGAACACCTGCTTTCGAGGGATCAGTGAAAAATATCGGAAATTTTGAGAAAATGACGAGGGTTTTTTTTCAATGTTTTTGGAGATTTTTCATAACGGCGTTGACTCGGTTCAAAGTACCAGCTGGCGAGGTGGTGGGTCGCGTCAACAAAAGGAACACGGGGCCGGTTATCCAAGAGAGTGTTTCCTCGGCAGCTGTTTGTTGGCAGCACTGCGAGTGCGTGCGGCGAGTGGACTCTGATTGAGCTCGCGGGGCAGGGCAGGGCATTGTACTCTCGTGAGGAATGCACCGGGGCGGCGGGCGGGGGAACGCCGTGCGGGTAGGCCGGCCCGCCGCACAGCCCTGCACGGCGGGACTGCCTACTCCCTGCCCGAGCGGGGCGCTTCCTCACAGAGCGCAGGGGAGAGCGGCTACTCCATAAGGTACTATTGTGATGCTCACCGGTATGTTGTGCTGCACCCAGGCGAGGCGGTGACTCTTGGCGTGCAGGCTGAGGTGGCCCTTGAGATCAACGAGCAGGAAGGAGTACAGGGATCCCTGCAACAAGAAGACCACAGGACATCAGATACAGCGCGACAGAAACAAAGAAACACGTTGTATCTTATCATCATCCCAGTCTGATCGGAAGGAGTGGATAATCCACGCAAGTCGGGAAGGTCAACACGTTCAGATAATGACTTGCTTTAGTCCAGTTTCTGCCCTCTGTCGGAAGACATCGCCAAGCACACTCGACCTACCGGCTCATCCATCAAACTAGGCTTCCCGTTCCGATCGATTGTCTGACATTCTTAGCTTTAAAGATAGGAAAAGAACTGGCATGTTTCCTGATAGTCGGCACGCGCTTCGTAGGATTCGATGACAGAGCCCATTCCTAGTTCCATCAGTTTTATTACAATGTTTTCTTCGCGATGTTGAAGAGATGCTAGGCTGATTTAACTGCTCGGCGCTGTTCACCATAGGGCAGGGAAAGAGAGGTTGCACATTCCGTCCGACCGATAAGATAGCGCGCTCTCCCATTGACAATCAGCACGCTTTGTCTTCCTGCGGATACGACACGATACCCATGCGGCGTCGCGGTTTTCACCGGCCTGACAGGCACATAGAATTCGGCTATCTCCCCCCCTCTCTCTCTCTCTGGCCTGGCGTGAATAAGACGGAGTCTTAGGGAGTTTGTGTGGGCGCGAGAGAGACGGGGCTAGTGTGGAATCACTCTCTGCATCTCTCTCGCACTCACACAGACTGCACGAGCTCTTTCCCAGCCCTCCCACACTCATCCAGTCACGGTTGCTCGGCTCCGATGAGATTCTCTACGCATTATCGTCGCGATAGCATTGCTTTATCTGGATCAGTAATTGGTATTCTCTTGATTGCCATGACGTGAGCGTTTTGTACAAGAATCTGCGCAAAAATTATTATTCTGATCGCTGCTTCAACAACAAGAGAATCGCGCGAAAGGATGCGGGCGGGACGAAATGAGATTGGTGTTATAACGGCAAACTCCCGACCCGCGACGCGGACCAGCTATCACTGGCGTGATCTGATGGTGGCAAGAAGGAGAAAAGGAGGGGGGCGGGGGGGGGGGGGGGCAGGGTCTGTGCTGAAAAGGCGTGAAAAGGTGACGGTGACACAGAGAGAAGTGCTCTGTCCTGCTGACGCACGACTTCATTTGCACGCTGCAGGACATCCAATACAATAAAGCTTAAACTTGACATGAGTGCAGTGAGGCCCACCGCCACTAGTATCAGCCGCCCCGCCCCCCCCCGCCCCGCCCCGCCCCGCCCCGCCCCGCCCCGCCCCGCCCCGCCTTGTCCTCGTCACAACTTCGCAGTGTTGTGAGTGACTCACGTCGGTCCGCTGCGCGCCGGTCTAGTCCAGATACATCAATCCAATGAGGCTTGATGATCTGGAAAGCCACATGTGACGGCCCGCGCCGCCCCGCCCCGCCCCGAGCGCTGTTTGCGACGACTACGGAGAAACCGGAGGGCGGCAGTAAGCGTCCCATATACGGCGCCGCCTGGCACCGTCCGACGCGGCGCCGATCATAACATTACCAACATTTGTTTGCTCGGGCTCTCATCTCATCTCATCTCGCGTCCGTTTATTATTTCCTGCACAGACTCCGCGCCGTGGACCGTGGAGACGGTGAGCGCTTACTGGGAATTGATTGACAAAAGACACGTTAGCGAGCGCAGAGCGCGGCGGAGGAGGAGGTGGAGGATTCCAAGCAAGGCCGCGTCGAACTTTGTAGTGACCGAATATGAAAAAGCGATTGCTTCGCCTGGGCTGCTTCGACGACTGAGTGGTTCACAGCTACTTCACTGAGGCCCAACGAAAGGACAGACGCAAATGGATGAGCGTGCAAAAAGGTAAGATGTCATTTCCTTTATGAGCGTGTTTTGTATTTTTTTTTAGACGGCGCGAATGAGATAAAGTCGGAAAGTGGCGCAGCTGCGACACGAGCCTCCAATACAGAAGGTGTGCGCCGTACACGTCAGCCTCGATCTTAATTAAAGGGCCTCTGTGGCCGGGGGGGGGGGGGGGCTACTGAGCTGCATTCTTCAAACACTTGCGACCTCGGCCCACGGGGCCGACTAGAGTGACTTTGCGTTCCTTTTAGTGTCGCACAAGACACACGACCAAGGACAGTTAGTTGAGGCTCCAACGAAAGCACGAGATCAGTCAGGATCGATTGATAGATAAATGAGTGAATGAATACACGAGTCGATTGACAGAGCTAGATAGATAGCATATAATTATCGACCGCCGTGGTCGTGGCAGAGAGGCAGAGAGGGAGAGAGAGAAAGAGAGTGAGGGGGAAAGGGGGGGGGGGGGGGGGGGGGGGGCGTACACAATTACTACACAATATAACAATCATGTTCGAATGAGTAATGTGTGACCCCGTGCACAGCAGAATGACCCCTGCATGGCCAGCTGCCTGCTGCTGCTGCTGCTTGATGGAACTTGCCGCCATTTTCACGCCGCCAGCTGGCGAGGACCTTCGCATCGCGTCGAGGAAGGGCCCGGGGGGGGGGGGGGGGGGGGGGGGGAGATATAGACAGACTCGCGTGGAGCGGAATCGTCCTTTACGAGTAAATAAATTACGAGAGGGCGTGGCGTGGCGTGGCCGCGCGGTGTCAATGATAGCTCGAGGGAACACACCCACCGCGATGGGGAGCCCCGCCCGCCCCGCGATGCCACGACCTACATCGCGGAGAGGGTGGCCGGGTGGCCCACCCACTGACCAGATAGCAACTAGATCCTGTGCGGTGCAGTGCGGAGCGGACGATCCGCCGAGTCATCCTCGCCCTGCTGCAGCTCACAGCGACACGGCACGGCGGGGTCCTGCATCCTGCAGAGCGCTACGGAGCTCCTGCTTCCTTCCCAATTCCTGCCTTTTCGGGTGAGTCGACAACTTCCTGTCATGGCGAGGCTACGAGAAGCAGATACCTAATAAATAGCCGCGCTGGATCAGACCAGCTAGGCATTCCCCCCCCCCCTCCCCCCCCTTCCCCCGCGGGCCCGGCGCGAAGCGCGTGCCGATGATAAACTTGTGTATCGCGACAAACCGTCCGGAGAGCAGTGTCGTTTACTGTGGGCGCAAAGTCCTCTCCTCTCCTCTCCTCTCTCCCTCCGCACGCTCCCTCGGCAGCGATATGTGAAGGCGAAGTGCAAGCTTTCACAGTTTCATGACAAGCTCATCAAGAAATCCCGACGTCAAACTCCCCCCCCCCCTCCTTTGCCCCGGTGTGCGTTATTTCTGTCCGCTCGATGCTGAAAAGGAAAGTTCAGATGAACCATGAAAAGAAAGATTCGATGTCTGACGTGGCGTGCCTCGGTTTTCTCAAGCAAAAAAAAACAATAAAACATCGTTTAGCTCTGTATCATTTGACAGCGGACCTGCTCCGAGAATCGAATGGCGTCCTCTTGGAATCCGCAAAGTGAGCCTATATTGTCGCTCTCGCTTTTCAAGACGACTCTCCGAAATAGGCGCATACTGTGTCATTCATTTGGTGGACAGTCCTCACGATATTTTTTTTTACCTCGGGAAAACCGAGAATCGAAACTTTTATTTACCGAGCAAATTATTTTACGTTCCGTGAACATCGCTGACGTCGCGCCGTCGTGCGTCGCTGAGGCGAGGACGTCATGAACGTGCGAGTGCTGGTCTGGTCCGATCCGGTCGCTGACGTCACCGATTGAAACGAGTCCCGAGAACATTTGTTCCAGGAGGACCCGCCCCGCCCCGCCCCGCCCCGCCCCGCCCCGCCCCGCCCCGCCCCGCGCGGCTCGCCCGGCCCGGCCCGGCAGCCCCGCGGGGATTCACACGAAGAGCAAACACTGGTCGTCGTCTGCAAAGAGTCGTCTGCTTGTCTCGTCCGGAATCCGGAAGGCCAGAACCAGTTGTCGTTATGCAACGGGGATCAAATCCAGCGGCAGCGGCGGACACTTTTAGCCCAGCCCAGCTAGCAGGCCCTGCTCGACCGTCCCGTCGCACCAAACTGATGAGTCACCGCCAACTTTAGGTCGCCCCAGGTGGTCAGCCGCGGTCAGTGTCCCCACCTGTGCCCCACCTGCGCGCGCTGCTGCAGCAGCTTGCCTACAATGTAACCTAGACACGGCTGCTATTGGGAGTCAACTTTATGCCTGCAAGTGCGCTGGAAAAAGAAACGTATAGTAACTCCACAACTTGAAGTGTGTATCACCGACAATAAATGTCAAGTGTGCAGTTACTGTAAATTTCTTTTTTCAGTGTAATTTAAAGTGGTTCTGATCGAATAAAAACGATCGGGATGTTTAGCACTGCGGGAAGAAAATGTCTTATGTTTCAGAGAGTGAGCAATGAGACGCGTAACGTGGTCTGGAGATAACATGTTGTTATCGTTAGGGGATGTCAATACATAATATTGACAAGGAATGCCACCGGACATTCCACCGCTGCGGTAACGAGCTAGCCCCGCAGGTCGCCGTCGTGACCTAATACAGAACGAAATCAAGTGGACCACGCATGAGGAAGAAGCTCTACTCCGCCCTGGAGACCAGGACGACTGACCTTCCATATCACGCTTACTCTGCGAGATGGAGCAGGTTCTGCGTATCAGACGGCAACAACGCGCCAGCCCTATCTGCGCAGGTTGCCTTATGGCACGGCAAGGCACGGCAGGGTTCATCCCAAACTGTTTGTTCACGTGAACACCACGAACTGACCCGTCTGCAGCCTCGGGAGTACCCGGCCAGGGGGTGTACAGTACAGTGTGCCCCGCCCCGCCCCGCCCCGCCCCGCCCTGCGCCGTTACTCCGTGCTGCTGCAGCCCTGACACACATGTCAACATGGTCGTATCGTACCAAACCTTCCCCGCCGATGCCAATGCCATTGAAAACTTCCTCCCAGGACGTCCGTCCAGCGTGACCTAATAGCGTCGAGCGCAGCTGTGTCGCACCCAGTAACATTTCTACTTCCTTTTCGAAGCCGGCGAGAACCGCGCGACATTGTGTACGAACAGCATGCGAACGGAAAGGAAAGGAGAGGACAAAGCAAAGCGGCTGCTTGAAAGATTTTACAAAACGGTCAATCTGGTTGTTTGCGAAGATAAGAAAACCAGGGGAAACTCATCAGACTGGAGAATACATATCTCAATGACAGCCGCAGCGCAGACGAAACAACACAACGCAGCGACCTTATTACTTTTTCGACAAATGTTACCATAACGACCCACATGTCTTCCCTAGCAAGAGACTGCATCCAGAATCCACAACAAATAAATAATAAAAAGGCGGCGATAAAGTCTTCTCTGTAAACAGGCCTCGAGCCCAGCGAGCTTCCGTGTGCGTCGCCGAGTCACCGCCCAGCGTAATCCGTGCCTCCCTCGATGTCTCGACGCGAAGGGCCCTGGCCGGCCCTGGCCCTGAGTGCAAGACTCACAAGCAAAATCAACTCGACCGCGGAGGGGCGGGTTTCAATGGGGGGCGCACAGGATGTGTTTACGAGCCACTGGCCGCCCTGTGGCACACTGCCACAACAAGCCACGCCACGCCACGCCACGCCGCGCCACGCCTCGCCACGCCTCGCCACGCCACGCCCACGCGGGCAGCAGCACCGGCCGGCGGCCGGCGACGTGTCCAGCAGGCATAGAGCCCGTGTCTGCCCAATAATAGCCTGGAAAGCTTCCACGCGAGCCTATTCTTGTCCGTGATCGCGAGGCCCAGTAGCCGGCCGGTAGCACGAGCCCGAGCCGCGCGTATTCGCCCTGCGGCGCAGAGTGGCCCGACCACCAGCCAGCATGACCCTGGTCGATCATCGGCTCCTGATTGGAGTGTTGAACTCCAGTGCAGCCCCGCCACGCCCCGCCACGCCCCGCCCAACCCCGCGTGTTTTTATTTGCCTCCACTCTGCACAATCAACAAACCAACAAACAAACGCCGAAACCGAAACCTAATTGAACGGGCCACCTGACGAACTAGTTGATAATACAACCCTGCCGCACCGCACGTGTCGAAGCCAAAACCAACTTGCACTTAGAGACAGGAATAGCGATCATATGGCATTGCCTGACATGCAGGTGAATGCCGTCGTAACGTTTGGCGGCGACCGCAACAAGTGTGCAGCCAGGGCGGCTTGCCTCTCTCGCACTCATGTAAACTCCTAATAGACTCCATCTCTCTCGCATGCCCGTGCCCGTGGCTTGAAGCGCGCTCAATAGACATGCGGGACGTTACCCCCTTCAAATACCACAGCGGCACAGTGGAAAGATGCCATATTGTAAAACAGGGTAATTTCGATTTTTTGTTCGTTTTTGTTTTCAAGTCTCATTTCAAGCTTAAAAATAGGCATCATTATTTTGTAAATTATTATTATTTTATTAAATCATACTTCCATTTATATGCACCGAAAGAAATTTGCTCAATTAATTTGTTTGCTCAAAATTTAAAAAAAAAAAAAAAAAAAAAAAATGATCGAAAAATCATCGAAATTGACCTGTTTTACGAAAGTGGTAAGAGACGGCCTCGTACATTCCAGAGGCGCACTTAAAAGATAAGAGGAGCCTTACCTGTCGAGCTTTGGGGTAGGCGACCGTGGGCGGCAGGCGGAAGTCGTCCTCGGTGAAGTTGGCGGCCTCCTCGGCGAGCGAGGCGCTGGCAGCCCGGGCCAGGTCGCCGTTGACGGAGGACTGGCGGCCGGTGATGGTCCTGCCGGTGCAGCAGGTCACCTCCAGCTGGCTCCGGGGCCGCTTCCGGTTCCGGCGGCTCGACGGCTTGCGCTGGGCGGCCGCCTCGCCGCGCGCCGCCATCAGCTTGGCGCGGGTGCGCTCTTGGAAGAACACGTTCACACTTTTCACTAGGCCCTCGACGTACTTGGTGAACCACGGCATGGTGTCCGGGAACGAGCGACTTGGCACAGTCATGCAGGCGGGGGTATGTTGCACTGGGGCGGTCAGTCTGTCAGTCTGTCAGCCTGTCAGCAGGCGGCGGTCAGTCACTGACTGGCGAGCAGCGAGCACTGGGTCGCGGAGAGAGAGGCTGTGGACTGTGTGCAGCGCGGAGCGACGGCGCGGCTCTTCTGACTCTGACTGACTCGGGATCCGATTCATGGGCGCCATGCCACCAGCCGGGCAGGGCTCCCCGCCCCGCCCCGCCCCGCCCCGCCCCGCCACTCCCGCGGCCACCACCACCACCGCGCGCCCAGCAGCAGCGTCTAGACACGGCGGGGCGGGGCGGGGCGGGGCGTTATCACTGCTGCGGTGCGTTAGGTGTCGGCTCTCATCGCCCCCTGTCATCGTCTAGAGAGAGTGCTAATTAGTGTGTGACCAGGCGCCCCCCCACAAACTGCCGAAAACCAACATAAAAAAAAGACTCGGGTGTTTATTATTTTACTTTAATTATTATTGTTTGTTATTTGCTCAGTTTCAGAGCACATGCGTGTTTACTCAGACTGCAACCGGGTGATTGGATATTTCCGATGAGATGTTGTTTGTGTTTGCGACCTAAATTTCACAGGAAGCGTGTATATGGCTTGTAACATAAAAGGGGCGGATGAAGGCATTCTGAACTTCATGATACGAGTGAAAAACAGAAGAGAGTGTAATGAAGATGAGTGGGAAAAACCCAGGGCAGGCAGATGATACGCAATTAAGTGCCTGACAAAATCCAGGTAGGCCTAACTCGTTTTTACAGGGATTTAAAAAAAATATAATTGTACAATCATTATTTCTAGGAAATTCCGGGAAATAATGAGACTAAAGCTAAGTGATGTGCGAATGATTCGAATCACCCGTACTTCGATTGAAAAAGTTTGATTTTCACGTCACCACATATCGCTTATATACACGCAGGTATTCTTTTCTACCTGTCTGTTGCGATTCGGGACCAAATATCACTCACCTCCGAATAAAAAGCGTCATAGACTTTCAAGATGGCTTGAAGATGAAATAGAGGCGGATGCTCCGCTCGTGCGAGCACGGAGAAGGCATTTGGCACGAAGAAATGCTAATATTATGCCTCCTGACCGAACCCCAGCGGAAGGCTCCCGTCCAAGTGGTGTTTCAGTCACTGGTTCCGAGCCGCCCTTGAAATGCAGGCGCGTGCCAGTGACCCACACCCCTGCGTCCCCCTCCACCCCTACGTGTCCACGTGCCAAGAGAAGAAGAAGAAGTAAGCCGCGCTTGCAGCAGACGGCCGCAAACTTTGCTGTTTCAAGAGGCTGCCATTATCATTTCGCTCTAAGACAAGTAGAGCTCGACGCCTGTATAAATAGAAAGCGCGCGCTCCGAGGAGGGCCAGCGAGTGCATGATGCTGGTGCAATCACGGCGCACCACACCAGCCTAAGCCTAAGCCTAGCCGCAAACTCTCCGGTTGCAGACCTTCGTAATAATGCAAAGAAATTTCTTCGTGATACGAAGAAACGTCCCTCTAATACGAAGAAAGGGCTTTGTAATGCGAAGAAACTTCTTTGCAATACAAAGAAATTCTTTGTAAGTTGCGAAGACATTTCTTTGTATTACGTTTGTGCAAAACGTCCTGTAATTTACGAGGACAGTTCTTTGTAATACGAAGGAATTTATTTGTAAGCAACTAGCATTTGCAAGTCTGCCGACTGACGCAGTGCGGGCCGGACCGTTCTACGCGGCCGCTTTGCCTCACTCGATTAGATACGCCCCTTATGGTCTGGGTTACTGATTCCAGCGGATGATCGCCAGATTCCTAGTACAGCGCGATCAGAGTGTCAATCCGTGACAGGCTGGGTCGGGCTGGGCCGCGCCCCGCCCACTCTCACACCGCGCGCGGTAAGTTTCGCGACTCAGCTCCACATGGCCCCCCCGGGGGAAGGGGGGGGGGGGGGGGGTCGAGCTGGAGTCCCCTGTGCGGGGGCAGCTCGGGGCGACCCCATCTACAGTGTGAGTCAGCGGTCACCACGCGACCAACGATTCCCAAGCACGGCGGATTTTGGGGGACGTAAATGACGTGAGTGGAGTGCGGCGACGCCCAATATAAACCATCGATATTTGGATGCGGGGCGTGGCGGGGCGTGGCGGGGCGTGGCGGGGCGTGGCGGGGCGTGGCGGGGCGGGGTGGCGTGGTTTATCCTCGCCTGAGTCAACACCTGACCGAGAGTGCGATTTCACTCCCTGCCACAGTCCTGTGAAATCAACCGTCGGCTCGCTTTGAGGGAAAACCCCAAAATCGTCCCCGCGGTGAGACTAGAGTCTCGAATAAGTTTCGTAAGAGGCCACCAATTCTATATTCTGAGCTCAATGTCGGCTCAATGGGCCATTCCGCTGACCTGCTTTCCACGAGTTTTTGATGGAAATCGAAGAAGAAGAACAAAGAACAAGTACTATAAGGACAGTATATAAAAAATTGAGCGTACGTTCGCGATCGAAGTTTTTAATTCCACATACACGTATGTGTTGGAAAACAGCTCTTCTCTCCTGTACCAAATGGATTCATGAAGACTTTTCAATTCCTCTGCCGTCTTCTGCCTCTAAATATAACACCAACCGCGCGCGACATGCACGGCCAATCAGCACTTTCAGCTGGATGATCTCATCGCTCGTCGCAGGTAACGGAGACTCTCACTCCTAAACCAGCAGATTCGCTTTTACAATGTGTAGTCAGCGCACTGCGAACATACTCCACGCTCTGAGCATGCGTCACCGCCGAGTGACTGCAGCAGCAGCACGGCCTAGCCCGGCCCTGCCCTTTACCAGCTCAGCTCGGCCCCCGCCCCGCCCCCGCCCCGCCCCACCCGTCAAAACACAGTTTAGAGTCGGTATTTGAACCTGGACGTGCACATTTACTATGGCTGAGGAGGAATGCTTCAGATGCTCTAGTCGACCTTATTGTGCGGTATCAACGTCGTAGTTTTTATTTATTTATTTATTTATTTATTACGCATTGGTGAAAACGTAGGCAGGTAGCATCCTCGACAACCACATGACACGGGCAGCTTTGACGATCAGTGAGCAAGCAGCGAATGGCGAGAGCTATATCTCCCTCCAACCCAGCCAGCCCAGCCGATGCGATAGCTCAGTGGGTCGTTCACGCGCTGTCTGCTGTGTTTACTTTCATCTCCGCGTGCTCCCACTAACTCACTCACTCACTCATGTGTACCATTCACTGTAAAAAGAAAAGATACGTGTTTTGGGGAGCCCTTTTCGAGAAACAGGAGACACGGCAAAAGCGATCCCTTGAAATTCAAGGATAGGTGGATTTCAAGGACGCGGCTATGCTTAAAAGCCCATAAGGACCATTGAAGTCACCCACCTATCCTTGGATTTCAAGGAATCGTTTTTACAGTGGAGAAGTAACAGCCAGTTTCAGAATTTTTGGTACACATTTTGAGAGCTATACCAAAATGATCGGGACACTCTAAAATGAATTTCTACATAGTCCTCAAATCGAGCCCCAAAAATTTTGAAAGTGGTGTTACTTCACCCCTGTTTCTCGTGAAAGTCTCCCCGAAATATGTATTTCTTTTTACGGTGTGTATCCAAGATATTGTGAAAATAATCTGTGACGGAAGTGAAAAGAAAAATTGCCAAACACTACAACAGTGACGACAATGCTTTCTTTGCAGGAGAAAGAGATTACCTGCTGGAAATATGATCCAATCAGAGTTGCTCGCCAGTTTGGTCTGACCACCACGCGGCGCGGTCTGAGTCACACCTAGCCAGAGGCTGGAAGCGACCGCAGTCAGCCCCCCCCCCCCCCCCCCCCCCCCCCCCCCCCCCCCCCCCCCGCCCCGCGGGCTGGTATACCTCTTCCAGCCCGCTCGAATCGCATGACATGTGCGGGGAGGGGAGGGCAGCTACATCCAATTCCATGAATTCGTATTTATAAAAATTTAGATAACTCCACCTCGTCACAGACTTTGCGATACAAACGTATATTTAATCGAAACTTTGTCATTTCGATACGGCTCGACGAATCCATTTCGCTGCGTGGAATAGCTCCGCTACTATTTTCCCATCTACACGAGATTGTTGTTAATCCGTTCTCACAGTAATCCTCTGCAGAACGTCAGTGCGCGATGTACCAAGGCACCACACTGCTCTGGACTGTACGAGCGACACCGCTCAGCGCCAGGCCCCGGCCGGCCAGCACATACCCATCGGTAGCGGTTACAGGCAGTGCCGGGGCGGCAGCGTACCCCCCCCCCCCCCCCCCCCCCCCCCCCCCCCTTCCCCTTCTGACCGAACAGATACCAATCATGCAGTGCATCATACAGTCATTATAAACAAATCGATAAGTTAAAATGCAGAAATCTGCAAATACGCCTTTTCCGTATGTTTCCATATCGTCAGCATCGAACTGTAAGGTTCTGCCCGAGCGACATAACAGCAGAATCAAAGCACGTCGCTTACCAGCAGCTGTCATCAATTGAATGATCTCCCAGTTGAAGCGCGCCGCGCGCCGCGCGTCGTCGTCACGAAGCGAGAGTGTTTTCAACACGTCGCTCCCTAGCGCCCGACGAAGAGCGGGTAGGCAACCCCGCCGGGCACGGCTGAGTCACGGGAGAGCCTACCTCGCAGGTGCCCAACGTCATTCCCATACAATTCGGAGTAGTTTTCGGGCTATTCGGGGTGACTCTTAGATAGTCAAAGTGATTACTGGACTGCGATCATCATCGAATTCCGTCAGACGTGTATAATGATGTCCCGAGCGGCGGACCTTACGAGCAACCTACTGAGATGCTAAGAGAGACATCTGCCTCCAGGAGCGACAGAGATGTAGTCTATGCGGTTTACATGAGGATTCCCTGCCGCTGCGTCTCTCTCGCGCTCATGCAAACTCAATGAGACTCCATCTCGCTCGCACGCTCGTTCCCGCACTCGTCCGCCCCGCGTCAGGATCGGACCACAGGACATCTCACGGCCGTTGCTCTCCGCAAAAGTGAGCAAAATGCGGAAAACGTTTTGGAGCGATTGGTCATGAATGGTGTACCGTTCAGAGCGAGGGGATCCCGCGAGACACAAGGCGGTGTGTATACTCGAGCTGCTGATAAGGTAAGGTGTTCCTCGGGTGGGGAGCGACGAGAGAGCGTTGGGGCCTATCTCACCACGTCGTGAGCACGCTCCCGCCCCCGCTCCGTATCGCAATATCAACCAGCCGCCTCACCCCGCCCCGCCCCCGCCACCGCCCCCTCGACACTCGCGTACTCATCACGGGAGACCGAAATAGACGGCTGCATCATCGTCTCTAATTATGGCAGGAGCAAGATTTGAACAGTACCTGCGCGGTGAAATGCGTTCCACGGCCGTTTCGCAACTTGTCTGCCATAATGGTCGCACCTGAGAATTTTTGTAACTCCTGGTTTCACATTGTGTCGCAGTAGGCTAGCAACGCGAGATTCACTTCTGCCATGCTTCTGCTCTGGCGCAATTACTGCCACACTTTTGTTGCAGCCCTGTTTGTAGGGAGGAATTTTGAGTCGACGTCGAACCGACGACAGAGCGAAACTCACAGAGATCTTGTAGTGGGCAAACACGCGCTATAGTTTCATCGACTTAATTGTTCTGCCGAAAGAAATAAGGTAGGGCCGTAGAATTTTTTTGCGACATAAAATTGTATTACTCTTACGTCTTAAAAAAAATGTCACGGATGTAGCCCATTTCTCGCATATTTTAAAAACTCGAAAACCACGTGTTTTCATAAGGCCCTGAACTGAAGAGAACTACAACACAGCGGCCAAACAACTGAAATACCGAGCGCAGCGACGACAGTTTCAGAGTGAGGTTCGAGAGGTGGAGGGCTGCCCCGCGGACCGCCCCCCGGGCCTCCAGCGCGCCCTCTCGGCTGCCCAGTCCTGCTTGGCGGCGTGCTCCGCCTCCTCCCGTCGTCCGCGCCGCTGCTCCTCCGCGGCCTGGTGGCGTGCTGCCGGCGGCGTGTAGCTGTGCGTCAACATGTGGTACACGGCGCCGTCCGTGCGCATGACGCACAGGAACACCACCACGAGCAGACCCATGCCTGCGAGCCGGGGGATCGGTACTGTCAGCACCGCAAGAATCCGCCTGACGATACTCCAAACTGTCAAACACGTAGAAATCTTCCCGCGCGGAGTATCGACACTGGCGGATTCTTTGAGCAATGGAAAGTATACAATAAGATGGGCATTTACAGTACTGCCCCCACAGTACATACCCAGAGTGTAAGGCAGAGTAACGGTCAGAAAGTAATTTGGACGCTTCACGCTCGTGCCTCCCTCGCCCTCCCCATGAGGCCGCGCCGTGGTTGACGATTCCGTTTCTTCCTGGTCATCCAGTCGACCGGGTCGAACTGGGTCATATTAGTAACATGAGAAATAAATTGCTAGGTACTTGTTTTAAAGGGATCAAAATGGCGTTCAACGTAACTTACATTACTTAAAGTCATAAGGACGTCGAAATGAAATCATGGACGTCTCTCTTTGAGTCTAGCCCCTGGAAGTCCAAATGATGTCTCATTCGACCTTTTCAGGGTGGACCTTTTCTTATTGACTTCGAGGGAGTATGTTGGTCATCATTTTGACGTCCTTTAGTCACTCTAATCTGCTTGCGTACGGCATACAACGACATGAACAACAATGACTCCTGAACGACTTCTCGCGAGGTTTCTCTCGATAGAAGTTCAGGGGAACCTATTACATAACCTGCGTCACCGATTGTTACCTTTAGAAATTGCTTCTTCAAAGATGTCTTCAGACGTGGGTCTCGACGTGCTCGTATTTAGAGTATAGTCAACTGCAGAGCGGTTAGAAGGAGAATCACTTGTATTTTTTTCAAATTCCTGCAAAATAGCAACAGGAACAGATTCTTACGATGTGCGCCCAAATTGTGTGGAAGATCAATTAAATAATTTCCATCGAAATTATAAAGAGTGATGAACTATCAGTGAATTTATTACTGTGTACCTGTTGAAGGGTAGAGATGTCTTGGTTTACATTGAGTGAATGGCACAGAAAAAAGTCTGCGGAGAACGGAAATAAAGAATGATAATTCGTTTAAGATGTGTTACAACGCGGCGACATTCAGAATTTTAACGTTTAAGTCACTGATCACCTACTTTGAATACCGAACATCAAAAGCAGACTGATGATACTAAACATCCTCTAATGCCAACTGTCCAAGAGAACTGAGAGAAGCTTCGAATCAGTCTGCTTGGCGTCTTGTTGGCACGCTGTCGACTGCTGCTATCGGGATCGGAGGGCAAGATGAGGCCTTTCTGTCTCCACAGGGGTATTCCAAGGCCGCCGCCAGGTTGATCGCAAATCAAAGCCTCTCGCCAATGTCTCATATTGTTGGGAACCTGGGTGGAACGTCGAACGGGGGAAAAGAAAAAAAAAGTCTGGTCCACGGAGTGTCTGTTTGCCACCAGCAAGTTGGATTAAATGGAGTGAAAAGAGTAAATTCAAATTTTTTCATTTTTTTTTTTTTTTT
>CABIKL010000408.1:0-23248 GCA_902196195.1 Aptinothrips rufus
GGGCTATCTTTGGGGCATCATTACTACGTTGGCACTCACACCTACAGGTGTCCTGGGTGGGAGAGGAGAATAGGGGCCTTGCAAGCGCGGCGAGAGGACCCCGATGAGCCCGTCCTCTCCTCTCTCCGCCCCGCCCCGCCCCGCTCACGGGCAGGAGAAGAGCAGGGCTACAGCCAGGGCTTGACAAGCCAGCAGCCCGCTCGGCGCAGGCTGCTGCACGCTGTACACGCGTTGACTCACTGGTATGCCCTGGCCACGCCACGCCACGCCACGCCTGGCGCGGCACGCCGGCACGCCATGGTGGACTGACCTCATTCGCCCTCACTTCCTCCGGAGCAGAGGAGAAAGGTGCGCGCGGCAGAAGCACCCGGTTCGGTTTGGGTCCTCTCATTCTTTTTGTTTGAGAGGCGAGTGAGCGGGACGGGGCGGGGCGGAGTTACACCGCCGGACGGAGCTCGTCCTGATCCTCCACCGCGTGCTCCACCGTCAGGCCCAGCCGGCCCAGCAGGCCCTTCAGCTTTCTGGTGCTGAGCATGGCGACGACCTTCACCGATGCTGCGAAAAGCCCTTACGTCGAAGTTAAACTCTCTCGTCACCTCAACCCAACCCGAGGATCTGCTGCGTCAAGGACCCGCGAGCAAGCAGTGGTGGCCTTGGGTGGACCGCAGGGCCAGGACCCAGGACCCCTCAGGATACCCCTCCTGCGGTCTGGTCCGGGGAGGGGAGGGGAGGGGCAGGGCAGCAGCACATGGCGGCGCGCGGGTCGCTCATGGCTCGGCTTGGCTCGGCGTCGTGGCTCAGCCTTATGGCTCTGTCTCGCTGCGGTCTTACTTCGATATCGCCTTTAAAATTAGAAAGTCGCTTCCAGATGGTGCCGCGCCCCGCGCCTCCCGCCCCGCGCCCCGCCGTGAAGCCGTGCTGCTGGGGCCGGGTATGAGCGTACCGGCAGCCCCCGCCCAACCCGTGCCAGCCCCCCGCCACCCCCCGCCGGGCCCCGCCGGGCCCCCCGCCCGCTTGGTCCCCAACCAGGCCCCAGCTGGGCGGATGGTGCGTCGCCTTGCGTCGCCTTGCGTCGCGGCGGAGGACGGTGACCGCCTGCGGAAGGGAGGGGGGCATGGGTAGAGTACACTGTTACTGTAAGGCGTTCAGAATACCGACGCCTATTTCACCCCAAAACCGGAACGCCTTAGACGTTACCATCGTGAATTTGGCGACGTTACCTGTAGAAGCCCCTATCAACCAGAAAATAACATGATGCATGATGCAATACTACAGCCACTCGCGGTGTCCAAAGGAGAGGGTGTGTTCCACCAGGAAGCGCCTTAAGGCGTTCCGGTTTTGGGGAGAAAACGCTTTAGATTCTTCTGGCATTCACAGTGTACTGTCCGGATCCTGCCTCTTCAGGGCTGACGTGCAATCGGAGAGCGGAGGAGGCGACGCGGCGGAATCTTAGCCTCGCTCATTGTGGCGATGAAACGCGAGAAGAGGATCTTCCGGCCGGTCGATGACTTCAGAGCATGTGCCGCCTGCCTTCACGTGGCGAGCAAGCAAGTTGAAAGGGATTTGTCCAGGATTTTGAGCATGCTATTAAATCCAGAGAAGCTTGAAATGACGTCAGAGCGATGCCACATGCAATACTCTCACACGTTCATTATGCTTTAGGGATGCCGTGTGGGCGCAGAGCAGGGAAGGCCATGCACTTATCTATAGCCTTCCTATTTATCCGCATCCTAAAACTCCGGAAACTCCTATACAACGGGCCAAACCCTCTCTAATTCAGATTAAATGAGCATGGCCAACATTGCTATATTTTTGGAACGAAGCACCTGTCTCACTTGTTGTTTCATTAAATAGAACCCAGGGCATCCAGTGTTGTCGAAATCGAAACTATGTGAATTCCCTTTGGAAGAGCAATAAACACTAAGTCATCACTTTACCATATCCTCTCCTAAACACGGAAGATCGTGATGTAACACACTGCATGCCCAAGCACGCGAGAAGGCTCAAAGATAAGCTTAAGTCGCGGCTTTTAAAACACCCCTATGTAAGCTCACATAGAAACACTACATCTTTTGCTGAAAGTAAGTTGTGAGCCACCTGCTCTGCTAGACGGTCTTGAGCGTTCCTTTATGTTAGTGCCCCGTCGAGCTGAAGTAAGAGAGTCCGCTTCCCAGCTTGGGCGGCGACTTACGAGTACCACCCACGCCCGGCAAGCCACGCTCTCAAGACCGATGAAGGAACTCGCTGTCCTTGCATCCCGCTTTCCAAGCCGCTCTTTACCATTGCCCGCCCTGGCCGCTAAATGTTTCGGAGACGGATTCTGAGAGGGTACTACTGCAACTACCGGGATGTGCCATTGCCAATCTGGCTTAATCTCGATCCTCCTCGATCCTCCTGCTCAATCCATGCACTCGATTCGATTTCGCGGCACATTCCAATAGACCATAATAGTAAGTCGGGGAAGCCACGCCAATGTCTCCCTGTCGCGTTTCTCCCATCTCATCTATACGCTGCGCTGCTGAGAGATACTCAGATTCAACCGGATTCAGCGGTCTCAGCAAGCCTCTCCCATTGTCAAGTGCAGTGACCCGCCGCATACGCGCAGCATCAGCGACGGCCGTTGGAACAGAGACGCACATAATAGAAAGGCAAATAATAAAAATGCACCAGGATCGTAACAAAAAAAAAAGAGAAAAAGAAAGATACGTCACGTCGTTTGGCTCCATTGGAAGAACGAGACGATCGTCGGCGACCTCCTCCCCTCATCATTCGTTTCTCCATCTTCATCGGAAGTATTACAGTGTTTCTGCAGTCTTTTCACGTTGTTATTGTAGCTGTACGGGCTAAGTCTTTTGAAAAATTAATAAGAAAAAAAAGATGCTCGGAAAAAGCGATTCACTCTCGCGTTGTTTTTAAATTTGCCTCGCAGAACACGGCCTGGTTCGTTCTTTCGAATCTGACCAAAAGTTGATCACTAATAAGGGAAATTGTTTCTTGCCGAGCTCAAAGTCCATCCTTCTTTAAAAACTATGAGATCCTGATACATTTTTCTCATTTGTCTTTCCATTTTGTGTATCTTTTCCAGCGCCGCAGGTTTCCGAGCGGCGTACAGCGCTGTCTTCTGGCAGTCATCGGAAACTCTCCGCGCCGCCATCCATTCACCGCAGTCCAGGAGGTCGTGCTCCGATAGTCCGCTGATGTATGCCTTGTCTAACAATGAGAGGTGATAGTGACAAAAAAGATTTAAGAGTTGTCAATGATAGGAGAAACTAGAAATAGGCCTAAACCGATGACAGAAACATAACTGTGATGGTGCAAGGAAGTGCAAGAATAGATATAGATTACTGGAAGCAATATGTGCAGTGTTCCGCAAAAGTTTTATGAACTTTGTCGTCTTTGTTTATCCTGCGATGGTGTGAAGCTGTCTATTTTCGACGATGAGGGTACACAACGCAACTTTCCTCTGAAAATTATGACATGTCTATCAATCGTGGTAAGTGCCCGATAGCAAATTTTTCTTCAGCACACTCACTATCATCATTTACATGCTGCGTTTGTGTACACAATGTTCGGTGTATGGATTTGTTGAGTACTGTCCTACTTCGGAAGCTGCAGATAAGATAACGATAAGCCGTCATATCATCCATTTCGTTGTAATCCGATAAGGAGCCGGATGTTAGCCCTCATGTAGCACTCAGTGAATCCTTCAGAACTCCACTGATAAGGAAAACGTTTATGCATTTACGTTTCAGACTCCATACATAAGTAGTTGTACGTACCGGACGCCAACCCAAAATGTGCCTCTCTGAGAGGTTATGTGTGCGCAACGGGCTTACTCATAATTTCCGAGAAAGTGGGCTTGAATACCGTATGACACTATTCTTAGCATGACTGTGCAATCGTTTCCGCTGTGATTTTTCGAAATGTTGGACATTGTGGAGTACTTTATCAGATGTTAACAGAGACATTTTAATCAAAGAGATAGTGAAATTACAGTATGTTGTTATGTCATAGATTGACAAAAAAATATTGATGTTAATCTAGTAGAGTACTGTCATCCTAGTCTATGTTATTCTTTAAAAGTGAGGTCATCAAATAATTAATTTTGTCTCTAAAGTCTCTTTGAACTTTTAATCAGACTATCTTTATCCCCTAATTAATCATTGGAAAATTGTGTATGTGTTGAGACACATTTTTATTTTTAATGCCTTATTTTGTTGATCATGTTTGGAACTGGAAAAATGATGGTTTTGAAATATGCTGAGAAGTTTTGTTCAAATTTTTCAGGTATCGGAGCAAGATCTTTTACCACCATTGGTGTGTCAGCGTTGTGTATACAAGTTGGATGTTCTCTATGATTTTCGAGAAGGAGCTAGAAAATCCGATACAGTCCTGAAACAATACTTAAGTTATGCTGAACAAGATTCAGGAAAAGTAAGTTAAAGGAAATGAGTCATTAAATTTTGTTGATGCATCTAAAAAATTGAAAAGAAAAACTTCAATTGCTCATATTTTTTAACAACTGTTTTTGTTTAGGATCTGCACAATGAGCTCCCATTACCAAAACCTATTGAAGTAAATTCAAGATTTGGTGCTAAACTTGATAAAAATTTATTTGAGGAGAGAGCACCATCCCCTAAACTCCTGGATTTCAAGAAAAATGGCATTATTGCTCCTGCAAAAGTTGAATATGACAAGAAAAACAACAGTCCTCTTCCTGGCTCGGAGGCAACAAGCAATTCGCCTGGTCAAATTCATGAGGAGCTTGGAGATGAGGACTATTCTGATGATGAATGCAGCAATAGTTCGAGACTGGTTGTAGCTGAGGGTGAAGATGCTGAGGAGACTCAGGGTGAATGTGATGGTGAGAATGAATCGATCAAGTTCAATGCTGGCAGCAGAGTTGAAAACGGTGGAGGAGATAATGGCATTCTTGGTCTTGACATGTCAAAAAAAACTGAAGAACGTCGACAAAATTTTCATGTAGAGGAAGGAAATGATGATAGCTCAATGGATATGAAGCATGAAATGTAAGTTTGTCCAAGTTGTCTCAAATTATCTGATCCAATTGATATTGCTTTGTATCAAACCTTACTTTCAAATTTTCACTTGTTTGACTAATAGGGAGCCAGGAAGCCCAGAATCATTAACAAGGCCACTTCTGGAACCTGAGGTTCAACTGAAGGAGGATAATTCTCAAGTCTGGACATCTCCATCAAGGCAAGATAGTGTTTTTACACCATTTCATTTTATGATCTCAAACTGTGAAGACATTTTAAAAAATTTCTTCTTTATTTCTCTGAGATTTGAAACTTTTTTTTAAAGAATCTGTAGATTTGGTTTTGGAAATATGTATCAGTCTCTTGTGCATAAGTCATATTTTTTACTCATTCAATTTTAAAATGTATCCAATGCTAGTAAATTTGTATGTTATTTAATTTTATAAACCCAGTAGCCTTTTATTAACATTATTTATTGATTTTAACTAATTTACAGAATTGATGAACAAGAAAACAGCTCAGGAAATTTATTGCGATCATTGATTACTAATCGCAATGAACGATATCAGCCCCCCTCATCTTCATCCTGTCCTTCACCTGTATTGTCCTCATTACAACAGTCACTCCAACAGTCCTTGAAAAACAGGAGTGAAATACTGGCCAAAGCTCTTATGCGAGGACCCTCACCAAAGAATTTCCATCATGTGACCTCATCCTCTTCTCCTGCATCGCATCCATTTGATATGATGTCTCATGCAGCAGATGGACAGGTATGATTCCAATAATGTGTCATAATTAAAGATAACCAAGAAAGAAATTATTGAGATTTTTAACTCATTTTTTTTTTTTAAAATCTAATTTTGGTAGCAGCAACTAGAACATCCCAAAGACCATCTACCTCTCCTCATTCGGAACAATGTCAGTGTTTTCCCAGTCGCTGCTGGGCGAATGCAGGGATGTGGCCGCCGTAAACAGAGTTATCCTTCAAGAGCCACTGATTCATTTTCAGTTTCTAGCCCGGCTTGTGGAAGGTATTTTGACCTTGCAAATGAACAACTCAGTTCAATATATATTCAATTAAAAAATAAGACCTACTAAATCTACTTTGCATGTTATTCAGCCCAGCAAGCCAGTCACACCATGACGCTGGTGATGAAGAAGGTGTGGATGCAGCAGATGGAGATGATGATGCAGATGAACCTATGGATGATGGAGATGAGGGCGAAGAGGAGAGTGAATTTCCACAAGGTTCTGAAACTCATGACCCCAACAATTGGTCTAATTTCTCTGGCATTGTTGTAAAGTCAGGAAAGGTATTAAAAATTATTTATCCTTTACCTTATATATTGTACCAACATAGATTATGAACCTTGTTATGACTAAATATCTCTCTTCTGGTAGCTTGCTGCTCGACGTGTTGATTTGTCTTGCACAAATTGTGGCACAATGACGACAACCATATGGCGACGTAACCCTCTTGGTGAAATGGTTTGCAATGCTTGTGGTCTGTACTACAAACTACATGGTGTCAATCGACCTGTTACTATGCGTCGTGATACCATCCATACCAGACGCCGGCGACCTAAAGGCGAGAAGTCCCCACGCCACCGAAGCAGTAAGTTTCTTTCATGTGTTCCTCTCACATTTTTGTACTTGCCTTATATTCTCATTACTGTATTTTGTCTTACCACAGAAAACAAATCGGCAACAATGCCAACCAGTGGAAATGGTGTAAGTACAAGCTCTCAAAGTGGAAACAGTGGTACTCCCAGAGCCTCGGCTATAGAGGATCATGATGAAATGTTAGCTGCTTTGCGACGACAAATTCAGCCTCATCTAATGTTAGCGGCGCTTCAACACAATAATAAAAATAACAACAGCTCTGCAGTGGCTAATTTAGCATTACAACGACACCAGCTGAACCTGCCTCCTCTGTCTCAGGCTAATGTGGTTAGGGCTCACACAGTTGCCCCTTATCTTTCTGTGCCAAATTACGCCACAGTTCAGGTAAAAACTGAAGCCATGAATTCAGGGGAAAAAGATTCTTCCAAGAACTTGGCTGATGGTCCACTCAATCTGGTTGCTTCCACTCAAAGTGATTAGTATTATTTCAAGGATGTTCCTCCTTGTTGTGAAATGTGAAGATGTGAATCTGATGTTTTCTGTCTGGTTAGAATGTATGTATGTGATCAGTATTGTTTTTAACGACAAACCAACTCTTCTTATTTAAAGTTAAGATTGTTACAAATCTTACAGTGCCTTATAGTTTGATTGAACTCTTTTTTTTGTGGCTATGCCAGTCTAGCAAGCCTGTTTATGTTCCTTCTCTTAGAGTATTTTTGTTGTACAAATATTTTGCTTGCAGTGTGAAAAATTCTATAAACCTGAATTCATCTGATATTTTTTTCTGTAAATCATTGTGGCGTGCATCTTCAGTGATGACGTCATGTAACTAGAGAACTTACTAACCATACTGTTATCTAAGTCTTCTTTTAAAATTAATTTTTGTGTGTTCTAAAAGGGGATGTTTTCTGTTGGTCTGTTGTTATTGGGCAACTTGTTATTGAGAGACACAGTCTACTCCAAAAATTTAATTCAGAAACAGGGTTTATAAAAAGTAATAATTGTTTTAAAACATGTATCTGTAATACTCATTAGAGATTATGATCAAGAGCCGATTGCCAGGACCAAAACTGTACCTGACTGTTTTGAAATAAGTAATTCTTATTGTGATCGTATTTGGGCTTTTAAAATTATGTCTATTTTGACTGAACCTGTGTGTTGGATTGTCAAATAAATATAACAGTGTAGTTTGTGTTGAATAGTTGTCTTCTATATTGTTGCAGTGATATTTAGTTACTTCAAAACAGTACTTGCTCTCACTCTTCGGTAATATTTTCATACTATTTATTGTTTCTGTCAGTTTTTGCAATCTATTTATTGTTTCTGTCGTTGCTTTCGGCTCTAGGTCATTGGTTTATATTGTTGCTTTAATCTGAAACAATTATTTAAGAAAATATTCATGTTGCAAGACAACAGAGCACTCATCTTCAGTGTTAATTTAATGAATGTAGTGAAGTGTTTTTGTTTATTCTTTTCTTTTTTGTTGATTTTGTTGGCAGTTTCCTAAAATACAATTTTTCAGTGTGCCCGTTTGGGTCTTGTGAGACAAAATGAGATTACTGAAGTACCTGGTACTTCCTTGTTATTTTCTATGATCAGGAACAAGACTTCCTGGCCACATTAGTCTACTGATCTATTTCATGTGAGACCATTACTGCTATTACTTTTGTTTTACATATTCAGTCTTCTGCCCCTGTAATCACTTTTTGTTGTTGTTTCTTGCCTGGATTTTAATTTTGACATACGAGTTCTTCAAAGCAATATTTTGATTGAATGAGAGACTTTGTTTTTGTACTTTTCCTGTCAGTGTATGTGTTAAGATGCAGCAAAATTTTTAGTATACTGTCTTTTAATTATGTTGATTCCTCATTCTTTTCCATTATATTCTGGCTATGTGTATTTATTTTGTTCAAATCATTGATTTTTCTTGAAATTTAATTTTATTCTTCTTGTTTTCTAATGTCTGGCCAAGGTGCATTGCACCATAGCTGGAACAAAAGCCACACTACTTTGGCTTGCACCGGAACATATGAATGTTCTCTGGCTTGTAGCGTTGCATCTGTGAATACTTTTTTGGCAGAATGTTAATGGGCTACTTTTCATTTTGATTGTTTCCTTTACTAGTTTTATATGTCAAAAAGGGTAATGTCCTGTTTGCCGTCATGTGCAGCTCTCTTCACTGTGTTTTGACTTACTCAAAGACAGATATTAGTTTTACTCATAGTATGAATGTAGATATGTTAGTGACTGAAGTATCATCTACCTTAGCAATACTCTTTGTAGCTCTCTAGATTACATTTTATAACTTTTTTAAATAGAAAAGATAAGTTCAAGCCTCCTGTTGCCATTTTTGAGAAACATTTATCTAAGTGCAATATTTGGCTTGGAATTTCCTAATCAAATAAATTCTGTGTCATTGATGTTTAGCATGACACATTTAAATGTTTGTGATAGCAAAATTATGTCTTTTTGGAACAATTGTGCTGAAATTTGAAAATTTCACTATTAGGAATGGTGATTAAAAATGGATCCTTTCATGTGGAAGACAATAAGATGTATCTTGTAGTTGTGGATATAATTTTCATTATGATATTCAACAGCAATCGTTTCTTTTTTTTTTTTGGTTGAAAAAAGTTTTACAGATATTTATTAATTTTATTAGTGATTAATGTAACTTGAAAAACGAAATGTTGCAAATGTGGATGGGTTTCTCATGACTGTTAACAATCAGCTCTCTCGTGCCTTGTTCTCAGGGAAAGTCACAAGTCTTTCAGTGATGAATACGATTAATTAAACTCCTCTTATTACCTGTATCCTCATGTCAAAGAGGACAAGGTTTGTTTCTCTTTGTGAGGATATTAGCCCATGGTACTTTTCATTTCCATACATAACTTATTTTATTTCATCTTGTTGCCATATTGGAAGGCATGCTCAAAGGTTCATGATTTTTTAGTTTTACGTGTATGGGGAAGAATGATGATAGTTAGACTGATGATGAGTTTTCAACATCGACCGCATGTTGCAGGTTTCTGAAAGCTTTCAAGGGTTGGAGTACTCTTAGCTTCAGAGAACTGCATAAATATGCTTTATGTATACTTCTAAAATCTATAAGACTTATGGAAATATGTATTTTGATACAGTAGCTGTTTGTCTTGTTCTCGGTCTGTGTACTGGACATAGCTACTGTCATTCTCCAGTATTTTTGTGCCTTATGATCAATTCAGGATTATGTAAAGATTGTATAGATTATGTGCCTACTTACTTATGAAACTAGCTGTCAACTTTTGTTGTCAAGGGTTCTTTTCAGTGTGATATGATTACTTCACTGGATTTATTATTTGTGTTACTTGAGTTTCTCATTGATAATTTTAGACCACTGATGCAGGAAAGTACTTGAGCTGAATTCTCATCTAATAATTGCCATTTGCCTTTGGGTACTGCAAGCCAAGAGCAAACAATACTGTAATGGTGCCATTTTATACAAGAGGCATCCAAATGGTTTTAATGACAATCAAGTAGTCAATGAAGCAAAAGAACCACTTTTGTTGAGTTCAAACTGTTTCGTCATTAGTGGTTCTGTACTTCTATTGGTAATGTGGGGTGTCTGATTTCTGGCCATCAGGTCAACGTTAGTATTTGGTCTACCTTTAGAAAGAAAGACAAAGGAATAACCTGCTATGTATCCACAGGTACCTCACTGACCTCTTTATTCCTATTTGTGTGTGTATATGTTTGTATTGAAAGGAAACCTGCTCACCTTGACCACATGGTCCAATTGAGCCCATGGTCAACATTTTGTTTCTTTTACTGTTACAAATCATTGTCCAGTCTGAAAATCAAATAGCAGATGGTGATTGTAATGATTTTAGTTGGTGACCGACTTTGAATGGGTAATATTATGACCTAGCCATGCCATGGTGTAACAGACTGACTAGTTGTAATTTTGTGCCCAAAACAAACAAACAAAATTTAAGTGGCCATCTGTCCATTTCCAGATTTAGCCTGCTACTTATTGCCTATGTGGAGTTGAGAATCAGTCTCATGCTTTGAAATTTTTTTTGTGTATGTGTAGGTTTGCTTGTAAAATCTAAAAGGAAGTGAACATCAAGTTTTAAGTTGTGGTATTTTTTTTTCTTCTGTTTAGTTACAAGATTTGAGCTCTCTGATTACATCCATTTAATACTTAATTACTAATTCAGTACTAAGCAGTATTGAGTCTTTGATGAGCTCTTTCAATATTGATGTTTTGTGTTTCCAAAATGTTAAATGTACATAGTACATTGTTTGAATGTTTTCTTTTTAGCACCAATACTCAACCCTCTGGGAATTTGTATGAGAACTTTCAGAGTCTAATATAGTTGGTAATGTTTTCAATTGAGGCTTGCTATAAATTGGCCATGATGTGTGATTTTTTTTAATTGAGTGAGATATCTATTTATGTGTGGTTTTTTTAACGATCTTGTTATGTTTCATTGTGTAAGTTAATGCTTGTTTTCTGTACTATCTATTATTTAAAGCCCTTCTTTCTTATTTATTTTTTGGGGTAAGTAACATAGCAATCTAAGGCTTAATTGGCAAAGAGGTTAGATGTTGAGAAACACAAAATCTTCTGGAGTGAAGAATTCAAATCATTTCGTTTATCAAATGTTATGGAATGTTATATTGTGATCTTTTTGTTGTTGCTGTTCCAGAATAGTTGTTTGTTAATCCCATTAAAAGCAAGTTTTCATGACATGTTCCCTATTTATTTTTCATAATTTATTTATTTTCAACAATTGTATTACTAATGTTCCTCTTTTGGGTGACAGTTTAAATCAGTATTATGTGTCATTGTTCATGCACTTCACTCGCTGGTGCAATGTGATGTTTCATTATCTCTATCCGTGGGAAGCTCTATGTCGTGTGTCAGGTGTTATTTTGAGGTTCCTCAGAACTAGATTGCAGGTTTTGCAACTATACTTTGGTACGAGAGAATATGTTTAACATGAAAGGTTGTGTCAAGACAAGGTCATTCACATACCCTTTAGAGGTTCTCCTAATTGTCATCTCTCCAGTGTCAATTGTCACTGCCACCAAATCCCTTGCTTTTGCTCTCTTATCTGGAACAGCACATATCTGTTATTGAGCTTTTGCTCATAATGTATTATACCAAGTGGTGTTACTATTGACAACAGTTAACCATTGTTGCGCAGCAATCTACTTAACATTTATTGTTGGATTTCTTAAAGTTATTTTTCTAAAAAAGAATAGAAAAAATAGATGTAACAATGTACTATTAAGTCGACTTTAAATTTTTTTTTATGTACAGCCAACTTAATCTCTTATGTGGACAGCACTGTTGTTCTTTTACTGTGTGAGGTATTTTCAACTCATATGTATCTGCATATTTGTGAAAACTTCTTCTGAAACTGTAATGATAGTCCTGTGCATGTGTACTTACTTTGAATCTAAGCAATGTCCATAAGTGATTAGTTGCCTTAACTCTCCTCATCTGGAAAGATATTGAGGATAAAACTAAATAAGCTATAATTCTATCAGATATTCCTGAAACCTGCATAATAATGAAACTAAACTACCCAGTTTAGTTTTGCATTTATATTCCCTGTCTGTCTCTTCAGATCGAATTGCTGTTACAACAGATGACATGATGGAAAGATGATCAAAGATCTCGAACCGTCTCTGTATTTATTTATTTATACAAAAAGTTGTTGCATTTGATATTTGTATGAGTTGAAATGATTTGTTTTAAAATTATTGTGGGTTGAGTTTTTAATACCATTAAACTGGTTAACACTTTCTCTTGGTTGAAGTTTTTAGATGTAATAGGGTAATAACATGGTTAACTAAAAAGATTTATTTAAAAAAAAAAGAGTTTTGTTCTTTGTAGAAGAGAATAGGTGTAGTTAACTTGAAGACTCACAGGAATGTAGGACTGACGAGTAGTAATTAATTAAAAAGCGTCTTTTATACCTGTACAGCCTTTGTTCTTCTTTGCCCTTTTCCCCCACAACTTGAACTTTTTGTATGCTATGAATACCATGAAATAGGATATCTAATTTAGATCAGCAGGAGATGAAACCAAATCTTTTGTGTGTTGGTGTGTGTGTGTGTGGAGTCTTGCCTCAAGGCTTGCCACTATGGGAGAGCAATGTCGTGACTGTTTTTGCATTCAGAGGTGCCTGGCCTAAACCATAGCTAACGCTTGTGAAGTGTACTTTGGTTTGTCACCCTCTACGATTTGGAAATTGTGCTGATGAAATCTCTTCCAGAATGTACTGCAGGTGTACGGTCTTGAGAACTGTACAGGCTGCAGTGCATTCTACTTCTACGGCTACTTCACGCCGCAAAGACTATCCATGTTCAAAACTGTGTTTCTAGACGCATAAAAAAAAAAAAAAAAATTGTTTGATGAGATTAAGAACCAACGTCAGGCTAAAACTTAAAAATTTCTTAATTTTTAGGCTACAATGAAAATCGAATTCTCCACAGTCAAACAATTTCCGGCCTTTCTGAAATGGTGAGATACAAGAGAAACTCCCCTTTGAGGGTTCCTTCCTTCACTTTAGCAGCATTTCCTCCCTGCCGTGTACTGTACGCCGCGCCGGTCTTCCCTTCAACACGTCGATAGTATCGTTCGTCAAAGTCGAGAAGGCAGCCCCCTTCCCCCTTTTCCCCATTCCACAGCGTCCACAGCAGACAGCTGAGGAGGGCCAAAAGTCAGCCGTCAGCCCTGCAAGGCCGGGGGTTGTAAGACAGATATACTATGAAACTGTACACTTAATTTCAAGAAATCTCTTACTAAGCGAATAGAGTCTCCCCAGTTTTTACATGATCTACAGAATGGGCGGAATGAATGGCAACATCTTCTGCTATTGAGGTTAGACGTCTCGACCTTAGAAAATGAAACGGATAAAAATAAATATGACTTAACTTCTAGTTTGCTTTTTGCAGGAGGGTTGATTTCTCTTTTCAGATGTGTTGTAGCTATCGGAGATGGATGAAGTAACCTTTCACCTCACCCAAAGACTCGAATCTTTACAGGTAAATGTTTTGTGAAGTTTCTCTGTGAAAGAAAGTATAAGCACATCACAGTTTTAAAGCTACATAATGTGACATTTAAGGGAAAAAGAAAGTTATTTCAAGGTTAAAAATATTATTTATTTGTGGCCTATCAGAAATACTCTTGTACTGTATCAATCTTACTTTCCAACAGGCTCAGTAATTTAATTATCTTTCATTTCACGACATGATTAACTCAGCTGTCGTCTGTTTGACAGAGAGTTTGGCAAGACATGTTTTGGTCGAAAGCATATTGTTTGCTGCCATGTCTTTAGCAAATTCTCAAAACGGCTTGTTTTGGTCAATGGTTGATCCCCTTATTTGCAGGTTCAGCTGTCGTCTATAGCTCAGCATGGAAACATGGCTTTACAAAATCGACTTCAAGATTTGCGTCACTTTGCCTTGGCTGCAATTGATAGTAATCAGGCTATAGCAGTCCGCCAGACATTTCGAGCCTTTTGGGAGAAACTTATCCATGTTCTTCAAGAAGCAAAAGAATCAATTCCACGTGGTGTGAATCCAGTCGTCATATATGATGAGTTCATGCTTATGCTAGGAAATGAATGTATGTTCTCTGTTTTACTTGACATGCTGCTTTCTTATTTGGTCCAAAATAATCAATTTTTGTATCAAACTTCCAGTGAACCGAAGAAATTTTTACACTGGTTGTGTTGGCTTTGCCCTCGGAGGAATGATAGGCATTGTAGTTGGCATGTCCTTACATTCAACACCATCCCTCAGTCAACGTATTAGAGGTGTAGTGTGCATGGATTACAGAGGACTTGATGTAAGACATTATTCTTATAAAATTTCATAGTTTAAGCAGATATTATATCTTCTTGATATTGTTTATACTATGTAAGTAGATTTGCAACTCACTAACCATAATATTTTGCTTTTCCTTTCAGGCTGTATCTGCTAGCGATGATGTTCCTATGCCAGCTTTGGCTGGACCTGATCAAATGTTGATAGAAGTTCGTGCAGCATCTCTAGATTATATTGACATTAAAATCTGTTCTGGTTATGGCCGAGTATTACGTAGACAGCTGCATAACTACTCTCCTGTGAGTTAATTATGGTTTTTGCTTTCGAGCTATCATGTGTCATTTCATCAGCAATACAAAGAAAAGTGAACTTTCACATCATCTAGCTGCCTTGCCTATCTTTGGTCTTAATGGTATTCTATAACTGAATTTATCTTTTTCCAGAATAACCCCAAAGAATTACCCCTAGTGTTGGGAAGAGATTGCTCAGGAGTTGTCGTTGATATTGGACATGATGTGAAGAATTTTGAGGTTTGTTGGTTTCAATTTTTATTTATTTTTTGTTCCCAACATGTAATTAGAGTATGCTTCACACACGTAAATATTTTAATGATTTAAAAAGACATTGAAGGAAAACTGTCATTTCACATTTTGACAATTTGCTCTCACATTGATTTTGTTTCAGATTGGAGATGAGGTGTGGCTTGCTGTTCCTTACTGGGCGTCTGGGACTCTTGCTCAATATGTGGTAGCTAAGGAGCGGCAGGTTGCTCGCAAGCCTAGAGGTATAGGATTTGAAGGTGCTGCTGCTTTACCTTATTCTGGTTCAATTGCTTGGGATGCAATGATTAATCAAGCTAAACTTAACAGTCAGAATACAAGAGGAAAGAGGTAAGAATTTTTCCTTGACTCAATACCTTCATTGTTACTACCATCTAAATTCTCCCTCTAGACATAGTAATGTTAGTTCCTGTTTATACGTTCATTTTAATCTTTGTGCATGCTCTCATTTTTTAGGATACTTGTGCACTGTGGTAGCAGCCCTGTCGGATGTGTTGTCACTCAATTAGCCAGACTATGGGGAGCACATGTGACTGTCACTTGTCCTGCTCGGGCACTGACTGTGTGCAATGCTCTTGGAGCAGACGACACCATAGTTTTTGAAGATGGACCTGTGGATAAACAATTAGCTACTCGAGAGAGGTAAAGAAAACTATATTTTTTTATGTCAATTTTAGGTTGTCAATTCTTCTTTTATCTAATCATCCCTTTCTCTTTTATCAGGTTTGATGTTGTGTTTAACACTTTGGGTGCTGTGGTTCATGAGTCATGCCTCAGATTTTGTAGTGATGATGGTATTGTTGTAACAACTGTAGCCACAAAGATAGCATCTGATTCATATGGTTTTATTCTTGGAACATTATATGCTCTGTGGGTTAAGGTCCAGTGCATGATCATGAAGGTATCATTCGTTGTTTTTCATGTTGCTTTACTCTCAGTCTATTTATGTTTTTAAATGTTAAATATATTATGGATTATCATTTTCAGGAACAGATAGCCTGGGGTGCAGTACACCTGAATAGTGATACACTTAATGAACTGGCAAGACTTGTAGACAATGGACAGCTCCAGCCAGTTGTTGACAAAATTTTCTCTCCTCGGGATGTTGAACTTGCCTTCCAACACACTGATTCTGCGCAAGCCATTGGAAAAACTGTGATTCGATTCAGGTATTTATTTCCTGCTTTTATTATACTGGGTGTGTATGTGTTGCTAATCTTGTGTGCTTACCAGTGTGATGGTTACCAAAGTTACCAGCTTGTGTTCGGTCATGACATTTTTCGTAAATTTTCTCATTGTTGAAACACTAATAATTGCCTGGTATGATTTTCTTCACCAATTTTTCTGTGGGGGCTTTCAATGCTTTTTTGTGATTGCAGCTCCCGCTTCAGATGACATGGACTTTGGGGCAGGGTCGGTGGGACTCCCTACAGATCTGCCCCAACCCCTTTGAATTGATGTGGTTCATTCGTGTTTCCCTAGTATGTGATCTTGAAATAAACAGCATGCTATAATTTACTTCAATTTTAGGATCTTGTTCCACTTTTTATTTATTCTGGAGCCAGAAAGATTGAATCAAAAATGATAACTGACTGAATGACTCTTTAGATAAACGCACTGAAATTCTTATAGAAACTTTGTCTTTTTCAGTGGCTTTGGGTTCATTGATGATGATAACCACTCGGCTCGTTCCCGTTCCTCAATCAGGTCTTCGAAGCCGGATATTCTCCCTCAAAGACGACGTGCCTCTTCGAACTTTGAAGATTTGAACACTCCTACAAAAACTGGCATCCTTTGAGTTATAATGTAATATCTGAAACTATTCCTTGATCATAGGAAAGGATATGTTGTGACCAGGTCACATATCAATTAATGTCAGAACATGAAGAAGAAATCTGTATTTTTCATGTCAACTATTTGTCTGAGTAGTTCAAAGAGACACATGAAGCATTATGAAAAGTGAGAAGTATAATGATAAGGAGTCCTTGTTTCTGTTAGATGAATCTGTTAGTTCTTATGATGCATGGGTGCAGTTCAATCCGTGAAATTCACACAGGATTGTTTCACAGAATTATAATGATGTATTACCAGTCAAGCTTTCATGTACTGTTTGCATTTCCTTAAATGTTTCATGCAGGGTGTAGGTGATGGTTTAAGAGGAAGATAGGGACATGATTTTTATTATTGTGCTTAATTGAAAGGAGCTGTTGTAGATTGATCTAGTCCACAGTAATAACTGCCAAAATTTATATCAAATACTACTCAGTGGAAATTAGTTGGGAAACCCAAACAGCTTTGAGAAATCTTAAAAAGTTGCTAAATATCAGCATGATCAGGTTGATTCCCTCCCTTTTGGTGTACAATGTACCCCTTTTGTAGAGCTGTAAGTTGATTGTCTATCAGTGAAACTTGTTATCATCCACAAATCAGTGGTACCAATTATTGTATATAAAACTATTTTTTTTAAAAGAATAAATTAAAATATTCACTATATGAACCCGTTATTAGATTGCAGTAGAATAAATTTTTAAACAAATCCTGAGATGACTTGTGTTTTTTTTATTACTTCCTACAATTTTTACCCCTGTAAACTCTATCTGACACATATACTATGAAGTCTGTCAACAGCTCAACCAAGTACCTAACATAATGCAAAGACTGTAGAGTCTGGGGCTTTTTGTCAGATATTCTTTGGATGATATTAAAATTGCAGTCAGATCACCAAAGGGTGGCCCTACTTGTGTTCTCACCAGTCTCCTGGTACTCTTGCTTTGTCAGCCGGTCGATTCACTGAGAGATGCGAGAGGAAATATTGTGACAACGCACTTTATGTTAGGAAGGAGCAATGTAGCTGTAATTTTCAATAAGACAGCTCGGGGAAAGAAATAATAAATTAAAGATTTCTCGTGATATAACGTACCAAATAGGGAAGGCCCAGAACCAACTTACAAAATCCAAACAGCCATTCGAGATCTATTTGTTTGGTACGAAATATTGGAATTTCCAGTGAATTCCTAAGGACAAATTTGCAAAACAGCCATGACAACCAAAATAAACATTTCGATGAATCCGCCGAAATTTTCCGACTCCGACATTGTTCTTTATTTACTTAAATCTTACCAGCTGCAATGCACTTTTCTAACTTGTAACGCTCAAAACTTTTTTCTGAAATGCTAAATTTGTCCTGTAAGTTCCAGAGCCCCAAGACGGCTGTTACACTGTGTCACACTAACACGAATATAACAGCGAGAAAGACGACGGACTTGTTGGTGCGGCTGTGAGAGACGGCGGAGAGAGAAGGGAGGGGGCCGGGCTGAGAGAGAGGAGGGAGTCAACACTCAGCTGATCGCCGCGCCGCTCCGCACCGGCTGGCTGGCTGGCGGCATGCTGGCGGCCTGGACTGGAGTAGTGTGTTGGCGAAGCTGCACCGTGGAACACGTTAGACCGCGTGACCGCGATCACATCGGGCCCTCTCTTCTCGACGGCCCAGTGTTGAGTGTTGCGACGAACTCGAACAGTCCGCGTCTCGTCTCGGTCGAACTAGGAACTAGAGGCGCGGGCGGGCAGAGAGGCGTACGGTACTGTGAGCCGACTGGGTGGCACGAGGTGACCCGTCGTGATACACTGAGGTCATGTAGTGTTTGTTGCGACCAGAGGATTACTGACAGGCTACGGGGGAACGTCTACAACCATTACCTGGTAAGAATACCGTTCCCTGGGTGAAGCCAATCACTATCGCTGAGTGAAGATTATTGTTCGATTACTCAGTATACCGATGAAAGGCGCGGAGAGCTACTTCGCTCTGCGTTATTGTGTGTGAGCCAACACATTCGCGGCGTCTGCGATGGTGCTGCCTCTCCAGTTGTATCAGCGTTTAAGTCTCTGCGCCGCGCTGTCGCTGTCTGCCGCTAAGAAGGCGTTCCCTCGGGCGTTCCCTCGGGCGTTCCCTCGGGCGTTCCTTCGGGCGTTCCCTTTGCGAGCGGCGGGTCTAAAGGTCGGATTTGGGATATCAGATCCAACGTGGCCTCAATCACTACCTCAGGATTCAGTCATGTACGACTGTTGGAGCCCGCAAAGCGCGGCAGTGTAGCGGGTTGCCTATCCGCCCGTCTGCAGGCGGTCGCACCTCGGAAAAGCAGCCGGAAATAGTGTCCGGGAATACTCAGCTTGCTTATTATGACGTGGTGATTTGTTACTGCCATAACCCATAGAGACTTAGCTTCCAGGCCTTCCAGGTGACTGAGACACGGAGCGGCTGATTGGGCACCACGCGCTAAGTTACTGGGCGCCAGGTTGCGCGGGCGGGGCGTGGCGGAGCGGGGCGTGGACGCCGACAAAGTAGAAGCGGGCGAGGTCGCGAGTGGTCGCGGGCCACAGCTCCGCAAATGCCGGGGCGGGGCGGGGCGGGGCGGGGCGGGGCGGGGCGAGCCAGAACTGGCCAGAACAGGGGCTGCCCTGAAGCGAGGCGCCGCGGCTCGCAGTCTACCCTCTTACTCAACAATAGAGTGAAAGTGAAGCTGCAGACACTACTCCGCTGCTCTGCCGCGCCGGCCGCGCCGCCCGGCAGGAAGCAGGCAAAGCAAGGCGAGGTGGAGCTGAGCGTACTGATTGGTACGCGCAACGCCAGCCCCAGATCCAGCTCCAGCTCCAGCTTCCAGATCCAGCTCCAGCTCCACCTGCAGATTCAGCTCCAGACCCAAATTCAGCTCCAGATACAGCTCCAAAGCCAACCCCAGCTCCAAATCCAGCTCCAAATCCAGCTTCCAGCTCCAGCTCGAGCTCCAGCTCCAGCTCCAGCTCTAGCTCCTGTAGTGCAAGCGTGGCGTGAGGGTGTTGCGCTCGCGTGCTGTAGCGTGGCGAGGCGTGGCGGCCGCACACTGTGGGCCATGGCATCCACCGTCGGATGTTGAAAGGTTCATTGTCGTGGCCGCCTGGTGTCCTGGCCGTGTCCTGACCATGGCTCGTCATCGATGTACCGCACGCTAATGGCTACTGGCAGGCGGGGAGCGAGTCGAGTAGACAAGTTAGGGTGAACGCGGCAACTTTTAGTGACGTCTCGCAGCGCATTGCACAGAAGGCGCGCGAGGCTTCGCTGCCAACCGGACGTTTCATACCTTATAATGCGAGCCAGAGGGAACGGAGCGGGACGAGGACGCGGGGCGTGTATGCGTGCGCTAGGTGCAGGGGCGTGGCGTGGCGTGGCGTGGCGTGGCGTGGCGTGGCGTGGCGTGGCGTGGCGTGGCGTGACGTGGCTTGGCGTGCGGAGCATCCCGTGTTGCAGGCAACCGTGCTCAGTCACCATTCTCCCTCGCCGTATGTTGACGGTGAATGATGTGTATTTTTGGGGTGCTCCACCCTGCTAAGACTGGACTTCCTCTGCGCACTGGTTATCGCTCATTTGTTTACCGCCTGGACAAAACCGTATCCAATCCATGACCTTTGGAGCCAAAAAGTTGCATTGGGAGTTTAGTCTGCGGAGAATCGACTATCAACTAATGGCGAAGCTCGGATTCGTCTTTACGTTCTTGAGTTTTCTGTGTCATGAGTATTTGCGTTGATAAGTTTCACGCGTTTAAGCCGCGACCTGGGATGCGTTGAGATAATTGCTCTGTTCCTGCGATGTTTTTTTTTCTAGCAATGTGCCACTTTGGTCGCTACTTGGCCGTATACGTATACTTCGCACTGCTCGTCGAGACTTGACAATAGGAAAAGAAAATACTGGAGAAATGCCCAAGCGGATGTGTGGTGTGTCTGTGTGTCGAACGCGGGATTCCCAAACGAAAGAGCCATGCGACGCAGGTAGATAAACATGGTCATTTGGACATCGCCCACTCTGCGCGCCTTCATTTTCTCACCCCCCCCCCCCTAACAATTCTGTTTGTATTCGTCTGTAATACGGTATCTTGCTGAAGGTTTAGTCTAGCTGTAACGTAAATGCGATTCTCTCTACATCAAAGGCGAACCAATGTGTAAAGCACGAGTTGCTCAAATTCGATTGTATGTCAGAAAAAAATGGCTGTGCACGCGATACATAACCGTCCTTGCGTAATTCACGCCTCGTAACTTTGCGAGGAGACCTCATAACGGCTTGAACGGAAAGAACAACCTTCATAGAAACACAGGAAGGACTCCAACCTCATCAAACTAATCAAACCGCGCAATTTTTTTTGTTATCACGGTAATTTTTCATTGCAGAGTACTGTTTGACTAGTTAGTCTTAGCAGTTCGGCGTTGTTCGGAAAGGAAAACCAGTCGATAAGCGAGAGCACCACTCTGCCCCGCCCCACCGCGCCCCGCCCCGCCCCGACGAAAACAAGTAGAGTGCAGCAGTCCAGTGGTGCGCGTCCCGCCCCGCCCCGCCCCGCCCCGCCCCGCCCCGCCCCCACAGCTCAAGGCGGGCCGGCCACAAGCCAGACGGCGTCAGCAATGCACACTGTGAGCTGGCTGAGCTGTATCAATAGTCAGTCGCAACGCGGAGCCAACGGATGATAAGGGGTGGACAGGTTCAGCGTGCACCCGCCCCATCCCCTCCCTCCTAGTCCCCTCTCTTCCATCCTCTGTCTCTTCTCTTCTCTCTCTCCCCTACTGGCACGCCCGTGCGCGGGGCCGCGTGCCGCGTGCTCTCTCGCTCGCTCCTTGATGAGTCACCGAGTCGCGGCATCAGACGGCGCGGCGCGGCGCGCGGCGGGTTTGGAGGTGTCCGAGAGGTGTCCCTCAGGCAGGCCGTGCCCCGTCCCGGCCTCTCTCTAAGGCGTTCTGATCAGTATGCGGATCGCGCTAAGCACTGACGGATGGGTCCTCTCAATCCCCCTTCCTGCCAAGGATTATTGAAAGATAGTACGCCCGTCTTCATTGATCAAAACGACTGCAGTGGTAGGCTAACAGGCGTCGAATCAGTTGCCGACGTGAACACCTGCCCCCCTACCCCCCCAAGCCCTGCCCGACACCGCCACTTGTCATGGCCTGCTTTGCGCAGTCGCTTCACTCAGCCGCAATTCACAACTCAGAGCTGAATGGCGGCGAGCGACAACCACCGGGCAGCAAAAAAAGAATCAAAATAAACTACTGACTACTGACCACGTCATTATTTTCAGTTTGGCACTCCGAAACGTAGGACAGACCTAAGTAATGGTCTAACGGTTAGGGTAGGGCCTAACCCTTCCGTACAGATAAAGACATCCCCTATAGCGTGACTGACCACAGGTGGAGGTCACACGACCAGGTTAGCTTTGCAGGACAGTAGCATTAATTGAGAGCTTCCCTCGTGTAAATTTGTCTGCGATAACTTTTCTCCGGTGGGCTGTCAAGGAAAGAAAAGCAATGTGAGCCCGATGTAGGTAGCCCGCCACGTTTAGTTTGTCATTTTTGAATCGTCTTTTGACTTTATTTAGAATTCCGATTTTATTGGTGCATGGAAAATAATAGCTTTCACAGCTTCTACGATACTACCAATACACGTTAGCTATGGTCTTGAGTATTCCTTGCGAAAGCAACTACTTTCCGTGGTTTCTTTCTCAAGATTTTTCCAGCAGGTCCGGTTTGGAGGTCTAGGTGACTGCTTTTGACGTGGGTGATGGTGGTCAAGGCTGGACGAAGTCGATAGGACGAGGGGAGGGAGGGGAAAGGGGGGGGGGGGGCACGGTACAAGGTGCGACTTGGACGGCCTATATCGGGGCGGGGCGGGGCGGGGCGGGGCGGGGCGGGGCGGGGCGGGGCGGGCCCCGTCCACACGGGAGCGTTGGCCTTCGCACTGCCTCTGGCTTCCATGCTCGCTCGCTGGTCTCCGCGCCTCTTGGTTCACGCTCGGTCCCGCCTCCCTCCGCGCGGGTCACCGTTGTTGCGGGCCGATTAGATTCGTATGGGCGGTCCGCACCACAGCCTCACGGCAATCACAGCCCAATCAATCAACCTCACCTCGCCACGCCACGCCACGCCACGCCACGCCACGCCACGCCACGCCAAACCATGCAGCGAGCTGCAGGGAGGGGAGCAATTTCAACACGGCACTCAAGAGAACAACGCGGTTGGCAGAAACGACGACACGATTAGCGATTGGCAATCCAGTTGTTGTGCTGTATCCGCTCATTGTTACCTTCAGAGAAACAAAAAGTCATGCTGGACAACACTTCATTATGTTCAGAAAGATCTGTTGACTCACAGGCGTAGTGTTCTGGATTGATATTGGTCAACCAGTATTATTAACAAAAGATTATTAAAAAAAAAAAAAGGTGTGGGGAGATG
>CABIKL010000409.1:0-23222 GCA_902196195.1 Aptinothrips rufus
TTTTTTGTCCTTGTTAATCATCTTATCAAAGCAACCAGTATTGCCCTAATGAAATGTTTAAATTACCCCAATTCAACTAATTTCATCATTGAGCATTAACAGTCAAATGTTTACTGTATGCATGATTATGTTCTCCACTGGAGCTTATAAATCGCTCAAGAGTCCAAAAGTTTTTGCTGTAAATTGTCTAGTTTGTTTCTTGTGCATTACTCAGGTATGATCAAGAACACAATGTTCCAAACTGGTGTATTCTTACAAGGTATAAAAGCAGACCTGTAGCTACACAGCCAATGAAGACAATGTGGCTTGTTGTTTTTTCTTAAAGGATTAATGTGCTTTTTCATGCTTCTGCTTACTATTAACTTCTAACTATGGGAGATTGAATCAGGAATCAGATTCAGCTGGTCAGTTAATATGGATGGGAATTTTAACTCTTTAAGAGTAGTTATTTCATCATCTCAACAAATTGTTTCATTTCAGTCAGGAGAAATGACTTGTTATTGTACAGTTATGATTTCATTCCTTTCATTAATTGTTATCTAATTAAAAAGTATTTGATAACGATGGACATTAGCCAGTTTCTTCTGTATATTTTCCCTGTATTTATGATTACTTTATATATCAATAGACTTTCATTAAATGCAGCTCAGATATCGGTACATGTCGGCCATAACTGTACAACATAAATGACAATTTTTTTATATATTGTGAAATTAAATTTTATTTTTTTGTTTATTTATTGTCATGCGTTATTTGTCTAATTTATGTGTTGCCTGCGCCCCGCAGATGAGCTGGTCCACGAGAAGGAGAAGTACAAGTACATTTGTGATGATCTGGATCAGACCTTCTCTGAGCTGGTTGGCTAAGCGCATCTACCATCATTCAAAAGTCATCATGAAATCTGCCCCAATCACTGACTTATATTGTTAAATATGGGATCTATTTAATATGTCTTCTTACTGTGTAAAATATTTTTGTTAAAGCCATTTAGTTCTTCCACACATCTTGAGAAAATGTACACTAAGTGTAAGTCAACCTTTGTACCATGTAAAAAAGAAGTATTTTGAAATTGGTGCAGTATATACTTCCAAAACATCCTCAGTTTTATTTATTATTGTTTTTCCATTTTATCCTTTTTATTTGCCATTATCATTTATTTAATTTCCTTTCTGGTAATTAGCACTGTGCACAATGTTTTCCATAAGAAATTTGTATTTCTTAAAACCCCTCATTCAGGAAGCCAAAAAATTAGAAATGCCAGTCGAATATTTAGCAGGATTTTTGACATTGTTATGACAATAATATGTTGTGAAGAGCTGTAGCCAGCCAATGGATGGGGAATTAAATAAATGGAGTGGTTGTAGATTTGTGCCTTTCCTCTTTAATGTCCTAAGCCATTATAATGACGCAGAGGAAATTTTGTCTCCATAAAAAACGAGAGTGGTAAGGAAATGCTTTGCTTAGCACCACACAAACAAAATGTATCGAAACACACATACTTTCAAATACAACCGATTGGGAAGTGCCCAGTGTTCCTGCAACTACTCTGCAAAATGTTGAAATTTGAAGGTAAAATATGCTGTAGTGCACTATTTTTATTTTTATTTGCTTCATCTTAGATTACGTTGAGCATGAATTTTTTAGTAGACTGCAATTGGCTCCTTCATGTAGCTAGTTACTCATTTTCAGTAGCAAAACACAAAATTGGAAGACCTGCAATATACAATGCTGCTGATAGGTCCCATCATCAAACAGGGCTTGCAATATGAATTACCCACATGAAATGGAATGAAGTAGGGTTTTTCCACCTGAAATCGTCTGATGGTTTTATTTAGCCTTGGTAAGGCTTACGGTCTCACTGTAAACAAGAAGAAAAACTAATACTCCTTGCGTTTAATAAATTAACAAATATTAACCAACCTTGTTCTGCTCTTCCCCAGCTAACAAATTGTGTGACTGTTTCAGAGGAGCTGATGAGAGAGCGAGCCCGATACAAGGCCATGGCAGATGAAATCGAGATGGCAGCATATTGAAAACAACACCATCTTCTTCCATACTCAACACACAGTTCAGATTGTCAGAATCTCTGCATTCCAATGATTTTTCACTGCCGATGGATTTGCCAAAAGTACATTTCTACTCATGAACTGCCTTCTCATTGGCTTTTGCTTTAAGTTGCCAGCAGTTTTAACTTTCCTGTTGAAATAACGCCAAATGTTGCCAACTAATTCTATGCTGGTAGCATTTTTGTCAATGTATTATAACATTTGAGAATGTTTCTTTTCTACATGGTTTGCTAGTTCCTCTAAATGCAGTTCGAATGTGAGTGCTTGTCTGATGAAGGAATGAGCTATTACTGTTAAGAACACTATCTCAATGCAACTGCAGGACATATTACTGACTGTAATAAACACAGCTACACACAGCTACATCCACTGGAATTCACCTTACATGGAAAGGATATTCATCTCTGTACCCAGCGGATTCAGCTCATCCACCCAACATTGTGATGCAAACTACAACTTTCCCAACAGTCATCCAGATGGAACCTTCAGAAGAATTGGAAATCCATACCATTGAAGCACAAGACATCATGCAATAATATGGATTGAAATGGGCCCCCTGCTCTCATTGCTTGCTGCCTGGGGTCTGTCTTGTTAGCACCTTTTATCTGAGAGTGAGCAAACTTTGGCCTCTCTGTTGTACCTTTCCATTTGACCTCAGCATTCTGAATAATGCTCCATTAACAAGTGCTCAAAAAAGAGAGTGAATTCCAAGCTGTATTTTAGTTTTAGTTGTTGGTTGAAACATAATAGAAATCTGTTCTATGTGTGTTTGAGCATATAATTTTGCTCTAAATGCGCTTTTGGCGCCTGCTTTTGCTGTCTGTATGAAATTGTGTATTGTTTAGCAAGTTTTCTATGAGTGTCAATCATTTTTAAAATGCACATGGTGGTCATAGTAGGAGTCGTGCATCTGCATGCCAGTTTGCATGTTTCCTGACTGCTGACTGACGAGGTTTAAAGCTGTGTGATCTTTGAATATGTACTCCATTTAGTATTTACTTAGAAGTGTATGGAGTAAAGTTATTTTAGAAATTTTGAGATATTCCCCAGAAAACTGAGAGCTGACGGCTGTAACGCACTGGTCAATTGAAACATTCAGATGAAATTCTCACTATTTCATCAGCCACATATAATCTTTGAATTTTCTGCTATTTCTCTTAAAATATAAGGGAGGAGCAGTTTCTGCTTCTCTTCTGTATTGTTTAATTTTCGCATATGATATCTATCCTGCTGCCATTGTTAGCTTTTTTAAAGAAATTTAATGCATGAATAATTTTATGAGGAATTACATTCTAAAGACGTAAGAACGCAATGTATTAATTTTTATCATAGGCTCATTGCTTACCATGCTTTCTAGTTTCACGTGTTGATATGGCTATTTTTGTAACTTAGATCTGTATTATGCTGAAGAGTATCCCTTACAAGTTAGTAATTTTTTCTAAGGCCTTCCATTTCTTTTAGTTCACTTTTTCACTTTCTCAGTTTTAAATAATGGTCTTGTCTTTATCAGAGAGGATCTTTTAAGCTTGTACATTCCACTTCAAAGATAGCTCAGGGATGTTTTATGTCACTAGAGTGTTATTAAATGGATATTTTGTTTGAAGCGACATTACTTTGATGAGGTCTTGTGGAATTTTAGGAGTTGATAAATCAAGATGACACCATTATGCCAATCTCAACAGATGTTATCGTTTGTCGCAGTTTCTGTGTATTTGTTTCATAAAGTTTTTGTGCTCAGTGTGCTGATAGAGATTGGCCTTATCACAATGTTCGCCTTGAATTGAACAATAAACAATTCTAAGAAATAAGCCTTTTTCTCAATTTAATACCCATACCACCACACCCATACTATATACAGCTCAGGAGCATTTTCCTTACAATAGTGAACTGCTCAAATTACTTGCCTAATATGCCAAGGATTGTCTGATAACTGGGAAACAGTTCAACAAAATATTATCTTACACCTTCAGGGCCCACCCCCAAACTCCATAGAAAACACTTTTCTGATATCAATGAGAGGAGCAGCGCAAGGACGAGAGGGAAGTCCCGGGTCCATGCACACTGATGAATGAAGCGAGCACAAGCCACCTGCTGCAGGCTCATGTTTGAAAGTAAATGCCTCCAAAAATAACTAATATATTGGCTATTATGGTGACGCATTCTTATTATAAGATACAGTAAATATTAATAATTAGTCCAGAACAAATTTAGGAAGATGCGCTTGGTGACAAGATTGGACCCGCCGTTTTTTGAACGTATTGTGCGAGAAGAGCATTATTTCTATTCTGACTTGCCGGTAAGCGTTTTCGATCAGTCCTCGGTTTTATATAGTAACTCAATTTGAGAAAATCTTTAAAATATCAGCAACGTTTTTTTGTTGATCGAACTTTTTATTTACGAGTTCTGAAAGAATTTGCTGTCATAATTTATTGAATTAAAATTCGAAGGCACTGATCGAAATCGCCACCATATTCATGACTTCTCTCCAAGTCAAAAAGACGTGAAGGAAACCCAGTGAGGAAAGGGACATCGAATCGCTTTCGAAAACCATCGATTTTGTGGACGAAACCCGGGAGATTCGACATCGATTCAACCCATCGACAGTAAATCGACGTGTCATTCCTCACTGGGCAGCGAAGCACAGCGAAGGACGAAAGGGACTGTTCTGCTTGGGGTCGGGTTCTGTGGCGTGTGGCCCTTCTCTCATGGTGTGGCCAAGCACTCCAAGCCGAGTTGACACACGGGCGCCGGTCGACACGACCTCAGTCTAGCCAATCACGAGAGCCCTAGTTGCCACGTGACAATGTCGACTCTCTCCCCATGCAGACTCTCTAGCTCGCGCTTCTGCCGGGCTACTGACGAGCTCCTTACCTCGGCCTTCCCTCCGCCACCGCTGAGAACAAAGTCCGCATCGCAGCGAAGACTCCCGGTCCACGAAATCCAACACGGCGCCATGTCGACTCTCAAGGTGGGGGCGTGGGGGCGGGATGGAAGGGGCGTGACGGGACCGTAGAAAAGTTGGTGTGGCTCGCCGTAGCTCGTGACGTCATTGCGGCTATTTCGGCCCCCCTAGCGGCGCCCCGCTCCGCAGCCCCGTCCGTAGACGATACGATTTCGGTTTCGCGCGATCGCCCCACGCGACGTCAAACCGACGGGATTTTGTTAAGAAAAGTCATGACCTAATTTCGAATTAACGTCGATTCCATGTGTCATTACTGGAAAAACGCGCTGACAAAATAGGTCCACGTCGGCCATTGTTTCAAGACAATTGCGATCAGAATCTGTAATTTTTGGGAGGAGACCCGATGTATGAAACTCCATCTGCGTGCTACGAGCTCTGCCTTCCGCCCCGAGCCATGACAGCCCCCCCCCCCCCTTTCCCCCTGGATCTGCGCCTGTCCCCAGCTCTGTTCATCCTCACCTCCACCATCGCCGGCCCAGTTCCCGAAAACACTGCCGCTATCGATGTTTCCTGAAACACAAAGAGATCTCCTTGTTGAGCGTCGCGCGACAAGACATGCTTACGGTGATGGTCCTCGGGGGCACCAGCGCCTGCACCCCGCTCCGCCCCATTCCACCCCGCACTGCTCCGCATCCCGTCGTGCTGTACGATTGTAGTGCGGACACAAAAGAAATGAGCAACCCTCGCAGATACGGGCCCGTACACAGATTCCATTCAGCGACCTTTTTCAGCCCCGGGACGCGCCAAAGCCGCGCCCTGCTAGCTCCCCAGCTAGTCAGGTCCTTTGCAAGCTCTAATCCGCCCACGTCCCAGGAGACTGTGAAGCGAGATGTGAGTTCAAAAAGAACGTGGACATCCTCTGGGACTTGTCGACCGCGCAATCTTCACAGCACCGAGATTAAAGCAGCTCGCAATCAGACGGTCGTTTTGGGGGGACAATTAGAAAACATAAACATATCCAATCTCCTCCTCGTTGTATGGTATACGTGACGTCTAAGACGTCCTACTTCCCAGTGCTTCATCCCGCGTTCATTCCGCCGATTACTCCTCACAGGGGACGTACGGCAACTCCCGCGGGGTGGTACAGTCTGGATTACAGCACAGCTGCGATTGTATCATTGCCCGCTGCACGTCAGCCGCTCCTCCTCAACGAACTTATGGCCTCAAAGTGAAAGTGGTCATACTCGTGGATGCACCATGTTGTTTGAGGCCTTGCCAGATCGAGAGCCAAGGGCGTTTAGCAAGAAGTGTAGTGTTTTACGGACATCTTCACCCTCCTTGCCTGTGGTGTCAGTCCCCCCTCCCCGCTCCCCCCTCTCTGTGTCTTCCCTTGTTTCTCTCTCTCTCTCTCTCTCTCTCTCTCTCTCTCTCTCTCTCTCTCTCTCTTCTCTTCTCTCTCTCTCTCTGGCCGCTGCTGCTGTCGCTAGCCCCTTGTCTGCTCCGTCAAGAAGCACATGGAATGCTGGGTGCGCAAGCTATTTTTGCGAGTGAAGACTCGCTAAGCACCGCCAGAGGCCAGCATCGGTCAGGCGAGAGAATCACCCCCCCCCCCCCTTTCCCGTGGTTCCAAGCAGACGATGATCCTCGATACATCTTCATTCATTGTCTTTTCAAAACGTTCAAAGTGACAATATCACGACCAAACCAGAGCGTTTCACGAACTTTGCTTGTTGAACGCGCGGGAGTTAAGGAAGTTTATAGGCCCAACCAGGGCGGGACTGTCAACAAATGGCATCAGACGGACGTCTCTTGAATTATAGGGAAGGTCGAAACAACGTCGAGGATAGGGTACTTCAAAGAAGCCCAGAACGGAAGTGTGAAGAAGAAAACGACATGGCGAGAGGGGAAGCGGGCGGTTCCGCGGCGGTGCCCGCTACCCCCTCTCGCCGCGTCGTTTTCTTCTTCACACTCCGCTCTGGGCTTCATTGAAGTACCCTATTGAAGAAAGAAGCATCACTTACTCACAGACTTCTGGGCTTCCCTATTCTGCTAGGGAGGAGGGAAGGACCAGCGTGCAGGAAAAGCACAAAGCTTTGTTTTTGTTACTTCCCCGCAAAGACAATCATTTCAACATGACTTCACCGCCATGTTGGAGTCTGTTACGGTACGAAACCTGGGTGATCGTCTGAGAGAATGCTAAGATAGTTGACGAGGTTATGACAGCCCTCATCAATATTCGTTCTCAGTTCAAGGATATCATGCTATAGGTGGGCCAGGCCTATGGCTAGGCAGGCCACAGGGGAGGCACTTGTTGAGCGGGGCGCCGGCTGGGACCAGCTTGTTTTGACAGATCGTCGCTCGCCTACCCGCTACGCCACGCCGCGCCCCGCTCCGCCCCGCTCCGCCCCGCTCCGCCCCGCTCCGCCCCTCCGTGGTTCGACTCTGGTGGTGGCCCGCAACACCCCGCCAGGACGAGGCCGCCGCTGACGGGGGCGAAAGGAGCTGGCTGCTGAGAGAATGGAGAATGCAGGCCCCGCAGCCTCAGCAGCTTCAGCATTCTCAGGGGGAAGGGGGCGGGGGGGGGGGGGGGGGGGGGGGGGGGGGGGGGGGGGGGGGGGGGCTAGTGCATGGGGCTGGGGTTGTGCCCCTCGCCTGCTTGCGGTCCATTTTTGGATCCTCCTCCCTCTCCTCTCTTCGGGCTCTTCATCGTCGGAGGGGCCCCTCAAATCCCGGCAACGCACGGGAGGGGAAGCGAGACTCGAGGAACATGTGGGCGGGCCCCACCCGGGGCCCTTCGAGAGGGGGATGTGCCCTCTGGCCACCCCTCCTCGCCCCCCCGCAGTCCCCCGCGGTCCCTGCGAGCCAGCGAGCCCAGCCCAGCCCGGCTGAGTCGAGAGCTTGTACCCGCGGTCGAGCACACCCATCGACTCCGTGAAGAATCCGCAGGTAGAGTGCGGTCCCAGTGTGAGTGAATGAGTGAGTGAGGTTGTGACAAAGTGCAGTGCCATCGGGTCCAGTGCGTCAGGTGTCGCCAGTAAGTGGATTAGCCAGCCGCCGCTCCAGCGCCGAGTGTCCGCGACTTGGATACGCCTGCCGGAGCGACTCGGCTCGGCAGGGACTGCATCCCTCAGCGCGCCTCAGCGCAAGGCTAGGCCGGCGAGCTGCACCCTCTCTCTCCGCTCGCTCCGCCCCGAGCTGGGCCTCGGATGGCATCGCCTTTCTGCGCCCTGAGTGTCCAGCTCACTGTGCAGTGCGTCGAGCAGCGATCTGACACATGACAGACTGACGAGCATCCATGACGTGACTGACGTCACTCAAAACCATGACCTTATCTTGACCGAAACGCACACCTAGTGACGAATAAGAGACAATCTGCGTGTCGTGACAGTGTTCAGTGTTGTGATCAGTAAGGATAGTGATTTGCCTTGTGCTTCTTTTCTTCTTCACTCGATTCCGAGGTAAGTCCGCGGCCCGGTCGGGTCTCTCGGCAGCTGGTGAAGTTCCTCGCTGGCGAGAATAAGACGGTCTTGGGCGCTAGTCGGCGCCTGCCGAGGGCCTCTTCCTATTTTGAGGTTAGGATGACGTAACGGCGCAGGGCTCGCTCCGCGCTCGGGTCCACAACGAGCTTCGTATTTAGCGCGTTCGCTGAGGAATGCTGAGCCGACCCTAGCGCCCCTAGCGCGAGGTTGGGGCCCCACGAGAAACTCGATCCATTCATTGCTCACGTCCCGGTAGCAGCAACTGTAGCGATGTCCGCGACGGGGTTGGAAGCTAAGCTTTTAAAATACATTCCTGAAAACACATTTTGCTTTTAAAGATTGCTTGACCGTGCACTGGCAGTCCATTCTTATTGCCGACCAAAGTTCGTAAAAGTAATTAAATGGATGCAGAAATAACAGTTGTCATATATGATAGGCATGTCAAAACGATGTCTGCTACTTAGAACTTGTTCATTTCGGAACGAAATCTCCGTCAGCTTTGAATTTTTGTAAATGATAGTGCTTCCCATTAAACCGGCCTTTTGAAAATTCGGAAACTTAGCATTTTCTATCGGGGCTGTGAAGATCATGTTTGGGTAAATTTCTCTCTTCCTTTAGAAAGACGGAAAGGAAACAGAGATTGACCCACCCCACGGAGGGACAGGTGAAAACATGGATTGAGGAGGGAACAACAAGAGCGGAGAGAGACAGGGAGGGGAGGGGAGCAGGAAGGTGCGAGAAAGAGGGAAAGAGAGAGAGAAAGAAAAATAGTGGAGGCAGGAGTTGGGAGGGAAGGGGTGCTTGAAAGAGGAGAGAAAGTGAGGGGTAGGTGGAGGGGATGAAGAGTTGGGGGAGAGACCCTTAATGAGTGGAGTGGGTGAAGAATAGTAAAGAAGGATGGGAGAGAAGAATCTGCGAAAAGGAGGGGACAAAAGAGGACCCAGTTGGTTCAAGTGTCCACAGACAATTCATTTCGCAAGGTGACCCTAAAGCGCAAAGCGCCAATATCAGTATACGTTCGGATGCAGTTTCTATTGCAGCGCAACTACTTCCTTTCCATTCCAACCTTGATGTGCCAACTTCTCTGCAGCTTTTCGCAGAAATCCTCCACTATCCATCCGTTGTCCGGGGCAGTCCAGTTAAAATGCAGAAAGAATCATATTCGCACTACTGGAAAAGTGAATTCTTTCCAGACACATAATGAATGCACATCCTCCGTATAAACTCGCGTGGAAAATGATGTCGTTGCGGTCCAAAGTTCCGCGGGACACAGTGGTCGTGGCTAATATATGGAGCGGTGGAATTGACCTGTCACGCTTATGCTTCTCATTTCAGGGATTTATGGGGTTGGTGCGGGTGGGGCTGTAAAATGAATTCGAAGCGACCGGGAGGGCAGGGCAGTGCAGACCATGGCGCGGGACGGGACACAGCCATCAGGGGCTCATCTGGACATATAATTTAATAGAGAAAGTTCGTTTTTGTTTGAGTTGCTGGATGATGACTATGTGTGGCTACCTTTGTCTGTTTTTCTCATTGAAAAGTTGAGTAAATATATCAGTGAGATCTGCTAAAGTCCGAAACTCACATTACTTTAACTTCTCGGCAAGCGACCAGCCTGTTAGCCTGTTGAATTCCTCATGCCCTTTTCCCCCGATTTCCCTCTTCCCGAGGCACTGCTCTGTAAACACATCGAGTGCGGTGCATAATAATATAACTCACAGGGGGATGAATAAGGTCTTCGTCTGTCTCAGTCCCCCCCCCCCCCCCCCCCCCTTCTCCGCGTACCCTCAATCTCTCTGCATGTTAATTTTTTTAACAAATGTTACCTATATTCTGACCTAAATTGTAATTTTAAATTCCCCGCGATAAATACTTTTATTAAACTATCTCTTTGACATTTGCTTTTCCCTGGAGAGTTCCGTGCCATGAATGTGTCAATTTGCGGATACTTTTTTGAGGGGCCTTGGCTGGAAGAGACGCAGGTGGGCATATATTCTTAAAACGCGGCAATGTCGTCAAAACGTTGTTGGTTCTGCATCGTCTGAGAACGAGAATAGGTAGGTTCCCCGAGGAGAGATATAACTATATGACCAGGCGTTACGTTGAGACGGCGCAAATTTAATTGAATATATTCTGTTTTCGTCAAGTTGTGGGTTCATGAAATTTTGTGCACGAAAATTTAAAAAATTCATGAAATATTCGGTCTTTTGGGTCGTAAATTCGAGTTCACTTCTCGTCAACTGTGACTGATCTGTCCGATAAAAGTTCCAAATACCAAAGATGAATTCAAAATTCATTTGAATCCCAATAAATTCAAGGATGTGCACACCCGAGCTTAAATTTCCGTCCGCCTCACTTGTCTCCGTGGAACTTTGACCTCTGCGGTGAAGAGGGCTGGGAACCCGCCTCCGTTGCCGGGACAGTTCGACAGCCCGCGACAACATCACGAAGTGGACAAGGGACCGAGGAGTCTGGGCCGCGCCTGGCCCGGACAGGCGGCACTGAAACTGAAACTTTGTGACCAGCAAGCCAGAGTCGGCTCGGGTCCCCAAGTCTCGACGAGCAGCAAGCAGCAGCAGGGCCCTTGGCGCAGCAGAGCCGAGCAGAGCAAACCAAGCCGCGGCAATGCCACGCCTGGCCACGCCACAGGCTGCCACAGCATCGGCATGGCGGGGCGCCAGACGGCTCTGTATCGGTTACCCCTCCACCCCGCTCTTCCTCCCTCCCCTGCCACGACCTGCCCTGCCCTGCCCTGCCCGCCGCAGCACGGTGTAAAAATAACTGACTTGTAAACTGGAGCGTCTAAAACCGTGCGGGGCTAGACTCGCTGCCCCTGGCCCCGCCCCCGCCGCCGCCCCCGCCCCCGCCCCACGCACCGCCTCGATGCGGGGAGCGGCCGAGAAATCAGGTGACGGAAAATACGACGGGGCGGGGGTGTCCCGCTGTCACAGTAGGGTGGTTTGCACATCAAGAACACGCCAGATCAAACAGCAAACTTCTGTGCGCTGCAGAATCTTTCTACAAAGATTTGGGGCCGTCCATTAATCACGTAATTGAAGAAAGGGCTGCCTTGCTGATCACGTTGCGTTCCTATCGAGGCTCATTTGATTTAAAACTATTTGGTGCAGTGGGGTGGGGATTTCTTAGATATTTAAATCTTTTAGATATTTATAAACCTAAATGGTACATGTAGGACTAGAAGTCTCACTGAGGTATTATGTGAACCTTATGCCGAAAGTGCTGTACATGAGAGTTATAAATGTGCAGGAGAGAGGGGTGAGGACACGAAAGTCACATAAAACGTGATCTCGTAATTAAAATGCGACATCATTGACTGTCCGTTATTCTCGACGTGGTACTGTACATCACTAGAACACCATGGTTTTCCTCGAACCCGAATGGCACTTGCATCACGAGCTGCATATGGATGTGTGAATGTGAAAGTGAATGTCAATGTGTTTTTCTTACCCGCTTTGCGATCACGCCCTGCTCCGAGTGTCAGTGAGGCGATATCACCAAGCAGATAATGGGAACAAGTCAGCAAAGAGATGTCAGAAAAATTACTGATATCAGTAACCAGATTTCAGCTCAGAGATAATATCACCTTACTAAGCTGATATTAGATTCTATGAGCAGACATCTGGTTACTGATATCAGTAATTTTTCTAGCGTCTGACGGCTGACGGTCTGATCTCGCTCTCTCTCTCTCTCTCTTCGCAGGTGACGGATCTTTTCGCCGGTAGAGCCCCCCGCCCCACACAACACAGCCACCATGGACGCGATCAAGAAGAAGATGCAAGCGATGAAGATGGAGAAGGATGCGGCGATGGACAAGGCCGACACCTGCGAGGGGCAGGCCAAGGACGCCAACTCCCGCGCCGATAAGGTGAGGCCGGGGGGTGAATCAGCCCTAGAACTTGAACTTTCACCTCCCAGAACCGGTGAAATCAGTCTATGAATCCAGCTTCCAGGCACGTGAATGTGAGGTAGGGTCAGTGTGGGTAATGCACTTGGTAAAAACTGACATTATTTCGGAGCCGGTATTTGAACCCAAAACTTGCACGTGACCACTCTTATCAGATCATGAAAAACACCTGAGACGACATAAATCGCAACGTAGAGATCAAGGGCTCAAATACCGGCTAAAGAGGGCTGTTCAGTTTTTACTATGTGCATTTATTACCCACACTAACCCTATGTCTTCTCCAGAGGCTAATATCTCAGAAACTGGGACGAAAAGAAATGTGAATTTCAGGGAACCTGAAGCGAAGAGGTGATATATCTCGACGTTGCTAATTTTTGGTCCACTTTACTTAACTTTTCACGTGCGCCTTCAAGGCTATACTGAATCTGCAAACATTTACAGAATGACAACCCCCCCCCCCCCCCCCCCCCCTACACGTTATCGTAATATACGGCCACCCTGAGACTTCCAACCACCACCAGCCGTTCTAATCTTATTTGTCGCTCTCTTTCTTAAGGTCCTGGAGGATGTGCGCGACCTCACCAAGAAGCTGCAACAAGTAGAACAGGATCTCACCACCACCAAGAACATGCTGGAGCAGGCCAACAAAGACCTAGAGGAGAAGGAAAAGGCCCTCACAAACGTAAGCACTCGATTGGTTTTCGTCTTTAAAAACATGTTAAAACTTCTAAAAAAAAAAATTAGAAAAGAAAAGCGGAAAATAATTTTTATGCAAGAACGCGAATACTTGTGACGAGATTGTGACCGCCATGGCTGGTGCTGGCAGGCTGAGAGCGAGGTCGCCGCCCTCAACAGGAAGGTCCAGATGATTGAGGAGGACCTCGAGCGCTCTGAGGAGCGATCAGGCACCGCCACCACCAAGCTGGCCGAGGCATCCCAGGCTGCTGACGAGGCTAACCGGTGAGCTGCGTCTGGCTGCGTCGATACCCTGCGCACCAGAGGACTTTCAATACTGATGAGTCCGCTTCAGGACTTTGATTTGCATTGTGACTGTGCTGCTATAACCGCAGGCTGCACGGGCCGGGCAACAACCTTGTCTTGTTTTGCAAGGATTGTATATTTATTCCAAGCTTTGGAATCCAAGGGATGATTTCTTGAAATCCAAGGCTCGGCTTTTTAGGCACTGTCCACCTTTCCCTGCACTAACTTTTATAAAATCCTTACAAAAAAGACAACGTTTTCACCATGAGCCACCGTCTTCGAGGTAGCCCATACGCTCAGCATTGAAAGTCCCTCTAGTATGGAGTATAGTTTCTATTGAATACCCCCTGTCCCAGAGCCTTTCAATGCTAATGCCTGCCCGTGCCGCAGTATGTGCAAGGTGTTGGAGAACCGCAGCCAACAGGACGAGGAGCGCATGGACCAGCTCACCAACCAGCTCAAGGAGGCCAGGCTCCTGGCTGAGGACGCCGACGGCAAGTCCGACGAGGTGAGTGAGCTCATCAATCTCTATATGCACAAAACCTCAGGTGAGAGAGCTCATCAATCTCTAAACCTCAGGTGAGAGAGCTCGTCAATCTCTACCGTCTAAAATCTTAGGCGTGCTTACAAATAATATGACGGTTTATTGCATGTTTTCTATCAACCGTACCTCCATTGAGACGCACCTAACCAGTAGCAGATGGGTCACGCTAACTTGACCCTCCACCCCACCCATCAAAAATTTGACGTCATTTATGAATGGACCCTTTCCTATGTATTTATAACACTGATCTTCGCGTTGCTCAGGTCTCCCGCAAGCTGGCCTTCGTTGAAGACGAGCTGGAAGTCGCTGAGGACCGTGTCAAGTCCGGCGACGCGTAAGTAAAAACTTGCTCTGTACTCACTGCAAAAAAAATTACATAAAAAAAAGAAGAAAAAAAGACAGATTTGGGGATGGGGACCCGAAAAACAGGGATAAAGCAACACTAGCTTCAAAATTTTGGAGGCTCGTTTTAAGCGTTATGTAGCAATGCATTTTAGAGCATCCTGATCATTTTGGTCCAGATTGACCCCCGAAAATTCCGAAACTGGTCGTGTTACTTTTCCCCTGTTTCTCGAGAAGGGCTCCCCGAAGCAGGTGTTTCCTTTTTAGAGTGTCGGTTCGATCATTTCTCTTGGCGTTGCAGCAAGATCATGGAGTTGGAGGAGGAGCTGAAGGTTGTCGGCAACAGCTTGAAGTCCCTGGAGGTCTCAGAAGAGAAGGCCAACCAGCGGGTGGAGGAATACAAGCGCCAGATCAAGACCCTCACCGTCCGGCTGAAGGAGGTGAGCTGGCCAGAGATGGGAGACGAAATTACTACTCTTTTTGATCAGCTCTCATGTATTCTCTTGAATGTATTCCATATATTCTTCAAGAACAATTTTCTCGAAATTTTGCGTCATTACTCGTTGCTCTGCTTTAATTTGCGAAACGTTTGCTCTGAAGGTTGAGAATTGATTATGAATTCCCAACGTGTTTCTGACTGGGGCACTGTGATGCTTGCAGGCTGAGGCCCGCGCGGAGTTCGCCGAGAAGACGGTGAAGAAGCTCCAGAAGGAAGTCGACCGACTGGAAGGTGAGTCCCGCGCTGAGGTGCTTTTAACCAGCGATAACTTCTTGTTAGGCATTCCATGTTTTTGTCTCGAAAACTCACATCAACACGACACCCGACCAGAAGAAGCTCCGTGAGCGCACAGAGACTCGCGTCCCGTACCATTTTCCGGGCTCTGGGAGATCCGAGGGGAGACCCGCTTCAAATCTTACTGTATCCCGACGTTCCAGACCTCAAAGCTCATATTTCGTTTACGATTTTCTTTTACTGAAAAGTTAGTGCAGCAAAACAAACTTTCTCTGATACGAGCATTTTAAGTAAAATGTTCACAATAAAGTGAATGTAAGACAAAATCGGCGGCGCATCCTAACCTAACCTACTAGAAATGGCGGTTAAGCTGGTCTTTTCCAACATAGGATAGCAGGATATTTGTTAAAGTCCTACTAGTCTCTGTGTGTCTAGTAAAGATGGGCTGCGTCTCTGGCTACATTGCAACAAAGCTATTTGGATTGTAAGGGTTGCAATCTACGCTTAATCAACTCTATGTTCTGTTCAACGTTCTTTGTTTCATAACCAATGTTCCAGCTAAGCTATCAACGATGTCATGCCTACTAGAATCGTTAGAATAACACTTTTATGACTTTAATGCACACGAACTGACTGTGGAGGATCACTGTGGGAAATGGGTGTTCGAACCGCTGTCGAAACGATATCGAATCGACGACGTTTCTACCACTTATTTCTCACTGGGATAGCTTTGCAGCCCACTGTCCATCATGGGTGCTGTGTGACGTGTGTTGTGTTTTACAGGTGTGAGCTAAACTAACTAATGTCTTCTGATCCTTCATTGTTGCAGACGACCTCTTCAACGAGAAGGAAAAGACGAAAACTATTTGCGATGATTTGGATTCCACATACGCTGAACTCACTGGCTACTAAACAATTTCAGATACAACACATTTTTCTTCTGACTTGTCTCTTTCTTGTCTGGACTCGCTTTCATTACTCATCTTAATTCGATAAATTTTGCATTTCTTGTCCTCTCTATTTCCGTTTGCAATTTTCATTTTTTTCACATACGGAAGCGAAAATTAACGTTCCAAATCTACCAGGCAGGTGTTCTTAACAATCGTATATCATTCATTAAAATTGAAGAAAAAAATATTAGAAACCGATTTTTACACAAAACTTGACGACGCTTTACTTATATTCAGCTGTAATGAATATGTCTTCCTCATGCATAAAGAACTTACGAGGCCTTTCTTCGTTTATCATTTCTGGAACGAAAAGCTACGGGAACACTTTCCGGTGACGCTTCTTTTCTTTTAAAACATTTCGACACGTTAGAATACACTGAAGTCTTTTTTTTTTTCGTTCTTTGTGGAGTTATTTTTTTGTTGCTTTGTGTTTTTTTGAAGAAGAATACTCGTGTACGCTTTTTCCGTTTGTGATACACTGTACTATTTGTCTTGACCATGCACCGCAAAACGACACTGACACTTTCCCTCCAGCAGGCGTCATGTCCGCGTGGACAACTTGAGCAGGTAGTAGCCGTGTTATCTTTGTGGTGTGGAGGCCCCATATGCAACACCAGGGTCGGCTCTGTCAAGTTAGTTGGCAGCCCGTTATAGACGGGACCCAAGTTTTATTTTTCTAGGTGAATGTTGCATTTTTTGTGCACACCTGTATTAATCATGCCAGGCCTTAGGTCACAAAAATGCCCCAAAAGAGAACTTTTATCTCAAAAAACAAAGACTACTTTCGTGGCGATAGGATAGGGGACATCCTGATATCGCGATCAGTTTGCGGCTTTAGTCAGCGCGCTCTGCGATTAAAGCATTTAACTTATCTTAAAAATTTCAGTACGAAGAAATCAGATTTTTCCTTTTAGTTTTAATATTGAGTGCTATGAGATCTGACTAAATAATCTGATGTGTGCAGAGCTCCTACGCTTCCTTGCATTTTGAATCTTACGATTGCATTAAGGTGGAACGGGAACTCTTTGAAGTATACTTCAATATCCTTTTGCATGGCTTTTTAGAAGAGATTGCTCGAAAAGGAGAAAGATGAATCTACATTGCATCTACAGATTGTTGAATTAAAATAACAGCTTACTATGTTCGCCACTTTAGTTCTACGGGGCGAACAGATTCCTTCAATATTTATTTAAGAGGATTATACTGAATCTTAGTCTATTAAGGTGTTGCTTATGGGGCTGCATGCATTCAACATTGTACATACTCCACGTTTTCGGTCAACGCCCGATATTCAAGTGAACATTACTATCCCACAATGTTACGACGATAAGGGATCCGAAAGTTTCACACGAAAATAACTCATCAACTTCTGTGTCCTTTGCTTCGCTTCATGTTTCTCCCGACGGTTGGACAGTACGGAATGAAACTGTTGGTGCATTCATGTGATGTGACTGACTTGCAGTGATGTTGTTAACTAACTCCTTACAGGACTGTATTCCTTCATTTTTGAAATGCAGGTGGTTACATTGGTTGGAGTCACACGTAACGGTAGTGTAGCACGAGAGAAGATTGTTTTGAAGTGACTCTGTATGCCTTTTGCCCTCCGTCGTGAATTTGATCAAATGACATCCCCTAGTTCCTGGCTAACTTATCCCTGTACTTCCTTCCAGCCCACAGATAGCAGGTGAAAGCAGTACAGGTAGCTCTCGCCCCTTGAGTAGCCTGTGAACCCTGCCCTCCCCCGTTTCCTCTCCCACTTTACCGTTCTAATACCCGCAGCCCTCTTTGATTGTTTTCTTGACTTGTGTCCGCAGACGAGCTCGGCATCAACAAGGACCGGTACAAGTCCCTGGCCGACGAGATGGACTCCACCTTCGCCGAGCTGGCTGGATATTAGACGCCCACTTCGAGCCCCACAGTCAGCAGGGCGGCGCTCCCTTCGCCTCCAGGCCGACCGGCGATCCGCCTTCCATGAAACGTCTCGTACTCTCCGTGTTTGCTAGGTCGGCCTGCGACAAACAAAAGACGGCGGAACGCAAGGAGAGGTGGTTGGTCCACCTCGCACGACACCAACAACAACTACAACAACAACAGAGAAAACAACATCGTCTCTTCAGATATGAGGGAATGCATGGTTCTCTACACTTTAAAAAACACAAAAATTCATTTTATTGGTTAGGTCAAAATCGATTTGGACGGGATACACATGCTTGAAAGAGGCGACTCTTTTTTTTCTTTCCAATCAATGTGTTGAATTGTATTATTATGTTTATAAATAAACGTTATATTTATTTCACTACAGTTAATTTGTGACTCCATGTTAACAGCAGTCCCGAACTACAATGTAAATAAAATTTCAGTGATCAATGGTTTCCCTATATTTTGTAACACTCTTCGCAACGACCTGTCATTTACTCTGGTAACATCTCTGTATACTGCTCCTTTGGTCCAGCACTGTCAGGAAACCAATATAAAATTCTGATGAGTGAAGCATTTTACTTTCTTTCGTCGAGCTCCGCTAAAATCTGTGCTCATTTCATCCGAACGAGAAGCGAAACGTCCGACATGAACCCAAACAATCCAAGCCCAAGGACGCAACAGGCGTCGTGAAACATGCTTTGATTGATGTTGTCCGCTCTCAACTACACTGACAGGCACGGGGCAGAGCGAAAGAGCGGCAACAGAAGTCGAGCTCAGATCATAGTGACAAAAAGAAATGTATTAGGAATCCTTCTTCGCAGTCGTTCAGTCACGTCAGCGTGGTATGTGGGCCCGCCCGCTCAGCTCCCGTGTGCCGGGGGTTGCCTATCCTTCCATTCGCAGGCGGCGTCAGTCTGACCCAAGCTAAGTGAGTCATCGTATATCCCCATTGCGGTCCGCAAGACTCCGCCCCAGCATGCCATGCGCTCATTTCACCGATCCTTTATGCTACCTCAATGTTCGATAACATCGAATAATTTCAATCACGGCGCGATTATTCTTTGTTTTCATTGCAAAATCAGTTTGAAAAAAAATCTACAAAAAGTCATCGACGATCTTCTGTCTACTTTAAGTTTATTTTCGCGCTCCGGAAACACTTTGCTTACACAATTTCTTGGTCAGCATTTCCAACGTATCGATTGAAATAACCCATCTGATCGTTTTCTAATAAGCTTTGGTGATGTTTTGTTAAATAATGACTGTGGCAGACAACATACATATTCTGCTCGTTTCTCTAGGGTTCTGCTGGATGTGCGTCTTTCACTCTATGAAACTAACTTTAATAGAGTTCTCTGTACCTTTGTGACCCTCTCGAGATGATGATGACATCGCTGGGGCTGGGAAGGAGGAAAAGTGGAAGGTGAAATGGACGCTGTGCATGGCGGAGCGTGGCGGAGCGTGGCGGAGCGTGGCGGAGCGTGGCGGAGCGTGGCGGAGGCAATAGAAGTGCCGAGAATGAAACTCACTGACAAGGGATTGGTATCAGCGAGGGGCACATCAGTCGAGCGAGTCCTGTATACACTTCTTGGACTTCCATTTGATCTCCCTGCCCCAGCAAGGGAACTACTCCTCCCTGCTCTTCAAAACGCACGTGTAGGTATACACTCTCGGTTTCTTCCGTAGAGACCTCTACGTATTATGTTAGAAGTCTGTTCGTACGTTATGTAGAGTTTTGAGCAGCCGCAATACGAAGAGATAGCTTCATAATGTATGTCCCAGTGCGAAAGGACGATATCGAAACGATGTCGATTCGACACCGACGTCGAAGATTTGTCGTTTTGCATGTCGCTTTCGACTCGAAAGTGGTCCTGAAAGCGACAGGCTGGCGACATTCGACATCGAATCGACATCGTTTCGATGTCGTCGAATTTTCCTTTCTCACTGGGGTAGAGCTTCGTTCGTACTATGTACGGCTTCGTTCGTATTATGTAAGGCTGCCCTACACATTATGTTGAGCTTCGTACATAATATGTAGAGCTGCCTACGTATTATGTAGACAATGGAGTTCTACGTAAGGTACTGACGTGAGCTCTACATAACAAAATGAAGGTGTACATTGAGAGCCTGCGGACACAGCTGAGATATGTATCTGCGAAATAAAAATACAAAGACAATTAATCCGAAAAACAGTGATTATATGGCGATGGCGCTGCATTACTCTCGGCGACTCACTCTGAGCCTGGCGAAGTAAACAGGACTTGCCTTTGCTCCAGGGAGGCATCGCGATCAAAAGGCAGGGCGGGGGAGAAGAGAGGGGAAGGGGGTGGGGGGCGCAGGCCCGGACGAGCACCCCTCAGGCCGCGACCCACCGTAACCCGACCCTACGCCCGCCCGCCATAGGGCCACCCTGCACTGGCCTTCCTGCCCCGTGCCACCCCCGCAGCCGCCCACCCACCACCCAGCCCCGCCGTGCCTGCTGCTGATCCAGCTTGGTCCTGATTCCTCTTCCCCTCCCCTCCCCTCAGCAGCAACAGTGTGTGACGTGCGACAAGATGGCGGCGCCCTATGCCACCCCGAGGCGCGCTGCCCTGCCCTTCGCGCGTGGGCGCCCCACGCCTGCGCCCTGCCGCCCTGTGTATTGACCGCAGGCCGACGGCAGCGCCCCTCGCGGCAGACAGGGCAAGCTGCGCCGCCATCACAACCATTCCAGGGGAGAAGGCCTGGCCTGGCCTCGGTGTGAATCGAAAATTCACAAGTTTCTTGGTGTCCCGCGGAATAAACAACACCGACAAGACGGGGTCGTTGTCGTACTACCTCCGCGTGCCGGCGCTCAGCCAGGTCCCGTATTTCTCCCGAAGCGGCTTCAGTTTCCATCGGGTGGTCCGAGAAGCCGACGGGTTTGGAGACGACGGCCTCAAGATGGGGATGGTCGACGGACCGGAGATCAGGGCCATCGAAGCGGGTGAGTCATGGAATCCATTCGACATGAACGTCCGAGCGCTGAATCTACCGAGAACCTGTGTGCTCGGAGATAAACATGCGCAAACACTGCGGAGAGGTCTCTGGCCTGGTCGGTCCGGGTCACCAGGGCAGGATCAATACAATGTCGAGCGTGCTGTCACATACTTTCTTGGTTAGAATCCCCTTAAAATTTGAAAGAGTTAGAATACACTTGGGTATTGGTCCCTACGGACGCCCTGTGATTGTCATACGTTCCTTTCTCAAGTTTGATCTGAATCTTTTTTGGATCATGGTGTGATAGCAGCCGCAGCTTGTTTACGTGGGCGGAAGGTTTGTTTGTATAGATACTCTCGTCACTTCGTTCTCCTCAGAATCGCTTCACAAATGACGACTTTAGTTGAAAAATGAAATTACATATTTTGTATTTGGAGCGATGTCTGACTTTGGATAGTGGGTTCGGTGAAAGAATTTATCGTAATGGCTCTTCCATAGGTCATGGTATGCTCCATATCGTATTGCGCACCCAGAATGCACCCGAGAAAGCAAGTTATGGACGTTCACGATTCCTCTTCTTACCGTTGTGATCTCATTGATATGATTTTGTGTTATATCACAGGAAGAAAAGCAATTGTGGTTTTCGATCAGATTTTCAGCTAATATACGTCTTCTAGACTTCTTATCGGCTGTTTTCCAAATGACTATCACAGGCATATATTGCATGTAGATCAATTTTAGGTATTGAATAGCCGCCTAATAGACCTAAAAGTATGTCCTAGAAGAAACATAGACATCTATCTAATTGACGCCTTCATTCTTCCGCATTAAATCTATTACAGCTTTAGACCAGTGCTTAGCCATTTTATAGACAACCTATTAAAATCTAGCAGACGTCTTATTTCTGTGTGGGTCGTGCTATCTGTAGTGCACAGTATGCTAGTTGTCGAATTTGGGGGGAAAAATATTTTCTAGAGAAAGCCAAATTCATTCCAAAATATTTTTGGTTCATGAGTATAAAGCACTCAATGAGTCTTGAACAAGGCGACTGATACTACTAACGTTTCCATATTCTGTGATATCAGATGATTGCATGAGATTTCATCATTTCTGCTTACGTAGACTAAAAGGTCTTGAGGCAAAACATTTCCTCGAGTGCGCAGTAACTTAATGCTCGGCCTCCTATTGGTGAAGCTGAAGCAGCACGCGCTGCCCTCGCTCGCATGTGAACTAGTGTAATCTAATCGGGAAGCGGAGCCGAGCCGAGCCGAGCCGAGCCGAGCTGTTGGGCCCGTTCACAAATGACGTCACAACTTGGGAAATGGGGGGGGGGGGGGGGGGGGGTTAAGCGACATACTTATTGTTCCAAAGGAGGGGTTCTGAACGGTCTGTCCGGTATAACGGTGCAGGCTGACATGGATACTGGGTAAAGAAACGCGATGGACGTCTCCGCCTAGTCGGCCATGTTGACTAGTGACTGGGTAGAATACCGAAGCGACTGCTGCGCCAGCGTAGTGTGACAATTAAAGGCACGGTATGAGAAATTAAGCTCATCGTGTTTCTTTGCCCAGCAGCATCTAGATCTTTCAATCCCAAATGCCCGGGATGGGCTTTTCCGTTTTCAAACGCGCATCTTCAGGCCCGACCTTCCCCTTGGCTGCCCTGCCAGTCGACAGTGATTCCGCAAACTTTGCAAGGTCTGGAGCCAGAAACTTTCCATTCGCAAACTGTGAAACCCCCCGAGTAGCCGATTGTCTGATCTATCGCTTCCTTCCTACCAGCACAGATAGCAAGATTCCGTCGTCTATGTTAGGTTCAATGCCTCTACCAAAGAAAAGTAATAAAGAACGTTACAGGCTGCTACCTACACAGCCGCAACTTAAGATTCAATCCGTCGCCCAAACGACAAGGCGCAGAGTCACGTGACTATAGTCGGTTACTCCTCATAGAGACTCTCTAAATAGGGGATCCGCATGCAAATTTATGGCCGAGGTTTCCGGGCGGCTGTGTTCTGAGGCCGCGGTGCATCCTGCCCTCTCGTTATCGGGACTCATTTTCGATATCCTGTCCAGAAAATACATTGCAGCCCTCCTATCCTAGCAGTCTCTGCGCAGGACAGAGTAAACCGTCCATCCGCTGCGAATAAATCAAGCAGTTGACGCCGAGCTAGCTTGAAATAATACCAGTGCGACTGAAGCTCCGCGCACCCAACTGGAGTCCGTGGTGATTACTGACTCCAGGCAGCGAGCAGACATTTCGATTAGTATAGAAAATCACCCCAACGTGTTAGTAGCTGGCGTTTTACTATCGGCAGCATCCACGACCGAGACCGAGATGGAACACAATTCTTACTCATCCGCAATGTCTCTCTCAGCCCGGCCTACGAATCAGCCCCAGCCTAGACCAGCCCACCCCGCCCCGCCCC
>CABIKL010000410.1:0-23210 GCA_902196195.1 Aptinothrips rufus
CCCCCCCCCCCCCCCCCAAAAAAAAAAAAAAAAAAACTAGGCCTGTATTGGGAACAAAGAGCCTACACTTTTCGGCCAGCATGGGAACGTGCTAGTTGCGACATCATGTTTCCCCGGGGGACGGGATGACGGTGCAGTATTGGGTTCTAAAAGCGCGATTTAGGCCTATGAAATGTCCGAGCTGCTGGCGCCGATGCTTGAACTCTTGGCAGGTCCACGTTTCGACAGGGAAGTCCGCCTGAGTCGAGAAATTCGGATGACGCGGGTTTCCCAGTGAGAAATGCCATCCGAAACGATATCGAAAAGATGTCGAAACGATATCGAAAGTGCGAAATCGACGTCGTTTCGACATCGCTTTGATATCGTTTCCAATGGCATTTCTCACTGGGGTTTCGGTGGTTCAAATGACAGCGTCGGCAGGATGCGCATTTTTCATCGCCTGGTTTTATTTGCCCCTAGTGACCCCAGTGGCAGCGACGGGCCAAGAGCTTCTTTCATGTTGCCAGAGTTCCCTGCGGTCGAAACATAGCCATAGTATCGGATGAGTTGGACGCTGCTGGCCCGAGTTGCAACTGGTCGGATGCCGGCAGCCTTGCCGGTGGACAGTCTAGCTGCAGGCTCCAGAGCAATTCGAAAGGACCGCGCATTCGGAGAATGCATGTCAGCATCCGAAGGCGGATGAAAACTGTTGTTTCGACGGTGGTTCGTCAGCTTTGGTATTCGATTCCATCGAGCTTTCTGTTCTCTGTTCTTGCTCTGAAAGGGGAACGTTAGTCTGGCTCAAAGCACGCCTAAAATAGGATCTTGTTTAAGATAGAATCATGATTGCGCTTGACATTTCAGAGATTTTCTAAATTCGCCATCTCTTGAAAACAAAATGCCCGTATCATGACGTTCATTTGATTTATTTTTAATATGTGATATAAGTTGTTTGTTTGTAATGTAGTGTGAGTTTTGTGAACGTAATGTGTACCAAAATATATCAATAAAAGGTTAAGAACACAACCCTCACCTTCTAATTTCTTCCCTTTCCTAATCAACTATGAAGACAGAAGATGAAAAGCAGGCTCGTCACATTCTAGAGAGAAACCGTTTGGAAACGATGTCCAAACATTGATTTCGTTTCGCTGTGGTTTTCCAACATTTCCAAAGTTTTCACTGAGATGCATGCGTGCGCCGACCACATCAACCAGACATAACTCATAACACAACCGCTGTCGTAGCGTATATTCACCTGTTTTCACACAGTAAAGAGGAAATCGACAAGCGTCGCAACGTGTCTTATATTCTGCGAGAAAAATAATCCGCTTCGCCCGGTATCCTCTTTCTGGAAACCAATGCCGAAATCTGAATGGCGCTCCCCCCAAGCAGCACAATGTCGCGACACTGGATTTTCGATACGGCGCGGCGAAACGATGCGATTCCTTTTGTGATCGATCCTTGACGTTCTTTCGCCTTGAAAGTCCTGAGGAACCGGCTGAAATGACGCTTCGGAAATCCACTACTACTCCTGGAAATTATGCAGCGCTCACGACACGCGACCCGCACGCGACACACTGCGAGTGGGATGAACCGCCTGTGAAGCAGGCGAGCCCGTAGAACTGACATGTAGTGCCGGGTTGCCTACCCCGTACTTTTTAGGCGCTACGCCACTCGCCAACGGCAGCGCTATCTGCATCCCCACCTCAAATAGTAAATTTGTTTTGCAGAGAACATACTCTTACCTTGCACCTTGTTTCTCAGTCTGGCTAACTTGGAGGCTGTGGTGGACGACCTGGTGACGGGGGGAAACTTTGCGTCGTTGGCATCACTGGTCGCAGCGCCACGCCGGTGCATCCCCGTTCTCCCTTCTCCGTTTCTCAGCCATCGTTGATGATTCATCTGATGATTCTGTGCGTTCAGTGTTCAATAGGAATGTGAACTGTTCTATGTAGTTGTGACTCGGTGTGTAGAACTGGGCCTTTTGTTACTGTGCTGTCTCAAGGCAAGGAGTCATTCAAGGCTATACTGTCGAACGGACTGTAAGTGAGCTCTATGGTGTCGTCCGTCGACTTAATTGAACGAATGTCTTTTTCAGTCTGTTTAATCAGTCATAAATGTACTTGCTATTTTTAGGACTTTTTGGAATGATGTTAATCTTTTCAATGTGATCTCTCAGATGTATTCGGCCTGCCGACTTCATCCATTTCAAGGTTAGTTACTGCACCGAAACTCGGACTCTTCTTCTTTTTTTTTTTCTTTTTCTGTACTCCTATATATTCTTATTTGTATTTTGTATTGGTTTCAAGTGTTTGGACAATCTCAGGAAATCTTTTGAAACAAATGGGATTATTTCATTGCCGTGCTGTTATCTGTGGAATATCTTGGTGTTACCACTTTGCTTCCAATCCAAACAAACAACATACTTTATACTGTGGCGTTACTGAGGTAATGTTATCGTGACTTTACCTTTTTGTTGTCCTCAGACTCCCCTGACTGACATTTCTTCTCATCTGAAATATTTTCATTTGATTCTAGGTGCAGTTTTAGGTTACAGCGTAAAAGGTGATACGAAGGTGCTGTCATTTTTCATACATAAGTGAAGAATGCTGAAAGATCTTTGTTTGGCCAAGGAACTGTTGCTTTTGAAGGTTAGTTCATCTGCACAAAATTTTTGACGTTTTCGCAAACAATCTTTTTATTTTGCTCTTGTAAATACTCACTGATAATATAACTACTGTATCTTTCTTTTTTTTTAAAAGATTCAGGCTCTCGCAGCTGGGCCATTGTGTGGGATCTGCTGGTGGTCTTGTTTCCTTGGACATTTCAAAAGATTTGATGAACAACTCACCCTCATTAGAGTCTTAACGAGTATGTGAACTCTCCCAGGTTTCTACAGTAATCTTTCAGTTATAAGGAGCAATAGTTCTTCTGATGACCAGTATTATGTTGCACACATGTCGTTGATTAATGTACCTGTCAAATCTTTGTGAAAGGAAAATGGGAAACTTTCCAAGTACTGACAGTTGTTCTTCTCCTGTGAAAGCTGTGGATGCCGTAAAAGAGCTTCTTAGTTCATTCGATGCCTGTCCCAATAGCTCCCCAAAAAATGAAGATGTGTTTTCTGCGGATTCATTTTCACTTCAGAACCAAAATTTGAACAATAGAGATGCACTGTTTGGCTGTAGTCTTCGTGGTCAAATTGAAAGCCCTGATGAGTTAAACTTAATGACCCTTCAAGCATCATTCTTGGCTTCACTTATTCCTAACAAAAGCAAGACAACAGAAGTACAATTTTTGTATGATGTTCTCAGCTCCCAACGGTTTAGTCTCAATTGCATTGAGTTCGTTACAATGTGTGCGTCATTTGTTCTCTCTACGCTGAAGATTCTCGGTCCACATGTCCTGCAAGACAATATTGAAATTAATGAAAAATGTTATATGATGACCTATGTATTGGATAACCTTTATCAATTTCTTTCTAAATTGAGATGCAGCCAGTGGAACCTAGACCAAGGGCTTGAGAGAGACAGTGCTTGTAGGAACTGTGACATAAAGCAAATATTGTTTCGCCATGTGAATCTGAGGTATAGCAATGAGAGTGCTTCATTTTGTCTCGTTTGCCTTATGTTTTTGCCTAAAGAGGAAGTGACTTCTCACATTATGGCAGTTGGCCACAAAAGACTGAAAGAAAATTTACTGGCAGAAATATATCCGCATAGATGTCACAAGTGCATGTTAAGATTTTGTGAAGAAAGTGACTTATATCTTCATTTATCACAGCACGACTCTGATTCAGATGTAAGCTGTGAAAAGGAGGAATTCAACCCACTTTGTTGCTATTTATGTCAAACTGCTCTTGGAAACATGACTGACCTAGAAGAACACATCAAGACATCCATCGAACATGGCCTTAAAAAGGAGATTGCCATGGAAGTAAATCTGAGGAATAAAATGGCTTCCCAAGAGTACACTGCTCCTGATGTTTCGTCTACTAGCAAAATGAATTCTGAATTGGAGGTTTTACTTGAAGATTGCAATGATAAGAAGGTTGAACCAGAATCATCTCGGAAGTATTCTACTGTAATCAAAACAGCTGTGCAAAATAGTGAACTTGAGGAAACTATGATTGAAACAGAGCAGCTAAATGACAAACAAGATCCAATTCTAATACTGCCTGGTGTCGAGTCCTTGTCTTCTGATGCTGCTCTAAATCTTGGACCCCTTGATTTCTTCTGTGAAATTTGTCAGAGAAAAATTCCTAAAGTCAATCAGGAGGAGCATGTCAGGGGTAAGAGACACCTAAAGCAAGTTCAATTATCAGAAACTACTTCAAAAAAATCATGCCTCGAACAAAACATGGAAGAAAAACAGAACCAAACAGGAAAAGCCTTGATCTTCAATCCACAAGGCCTTGACGAAGAAGAAAATATTCTTGGTTCTGAAAAATGTGTTCCTATGAATTTAATGATTGATTCTGACATGAATGCACTAATCCAAGCATTGGAATCTGCTGATATTAATAAGATGGTGAATCCACTGGATACTGGAGTGATCACTGATGACACAGAAACAGTTCCCATCGCTAATCCACAACTTCAAGTCATTGAGGCATTAATCCTTTTTCACGAAAATGTCCTTGAGTGTATATATTTCGATGGATTTGGAGTACGATATCGTTGTACTTTGTGTAGTTCTGGATTTGTTGAGAACCTTTACACACAAAGTGATAAAATATTCTTACACCTTTTGAGTTATAGGCATATATTGAATTGGTCCGAGACTCAAAGCCTTCAGATGATGGAAGAAAAATTGAAGTTGCTAATACATCTCCAGTCTTATGATGCATTTCAAAGACCTCTTGTAAAGGCTGCATCAAGAATGGAAGATATGATCGGAAGGAGGAGGGAGACCTGTTTGAATGAGCCACCACGCGAGCTCACAAGTGGTTCTGTGATAACAAAGGAGGAGACGATACAATCTATGAATGCGCCATCAGGAAACAAAATCTCATCTGAAGTCTGTAATAACATTGAGCATGTGAGGGAAGATGATATTTTGGATTTGTCAACGTCTTCAGAATCTAACAATTCCATTCCACTGAACCAAATTTCAGAATCTGAACTGGAAGAGATCCTTCAAACCTCCATCACTATTGGATGTGATTCCATGGAGAGAAAAATTGTTGATGAATTTTCTCAAGCTCAAGGTTTTTTTTCAAGTAATGACATCTGCGACAAAGTGATGAAAAAGGTTTTGAATCTTGAACATAACTTCATCAACCATGTTGTATCCAAGAAATTTACATTTTGGTGCTCTCTGTGTTCTATTGAAAAATTTTGTGTATTTATGTTCTTCCACTTGCTGTCCAAAAGGCATTTGAATGAACAGTGGGCTTCAAATCAGACTGTAGAAATGATGGAGGAGAAATTAAAAGTCCTAATGTCATTGCAGACTCATAATGTGTTTCAAAGTTGTATTCCAAACGCAATTTCAAGAATAGAAGTTTTATTACAGAAGAAGAGAAATGTGAGAGAATCACAAAAGAAGCTGCTCTCTGAACATCAAGATGAACATCTCACAACAAATCTTGAGTATAAGATGGCTGGAGAAGATCGCGCATGTGATGTTGGACAGAGAACAGTGGACTCATTTGGAGACAAAAGCATTTCTTCATTGCAAAGCCAAGGAGTAGAAATTGCTCCTTTCATGCATTTAAATAATAAATCTCCAGAGTTGAATCATACTGTTCTGAGGGATCAAGTAAATAAGGGAGATTGTAAAGGAAATTGTGATATATTTGTAGGAGGAGCAGATTGGGAGCCATCCTCAGTTGGCACCTGTGGCATGGCGAGAGATATTGCATTGCACGATAAACATCAAGTTGCTGTGGAAATGCTGATGTTCGAGAGAGATTTCATCACCGTCACTGAATGGGACAATACAAAATATTGGTGCTCCCCATGCTCTTTTGAAAGTGGAGAAGAAAGTATGATTCTCCATGCATTGGGGGAAAGTCATTTCAATCAACTTTGGAGTAAAATGCAAGAAACACATTTGATAGAAGAAAAGCTAGAATCGCTAAAGCATTTTCAGACTTTGAACGTGTTCCAAACACCTGTTTCTGAAGCAATATTAAGACTTGAAAGTTTGATTCAAGAGAGGAAGAAGGCTTTGGAATGTCCAATGTCAACAGGGGAATTGGATCAGAGAGTGTTTTTGGATTTAGAAGAGGATTATATCTCTCCTCGCCATGTTGAAGGGATTGCTGTAACATATTGGTGCTCTTTGTGCTTTGTTGAATTTGACGGTTCTGAAATGATTAACCATGTGTTAACAGATAAAGATCATAGAACTCTCTGGTTTGGAAAGCAAACACTTCAGAATGTAGAGGAAAGATTAAAACAATTGCAGTCCCTGAAGTCTCATGAAACGTATGAAAAAGCCATTCGCAAATCTGTAAGAATCATAAGAAGTCTTATTAAAAAAGAAGGTATGAAGGCAATGAAGGCAAATGAACATGTATATAAAGGTAACAAAAAACTTGTTACTGAGAAAGTCTTACTACTTGAGAAAAACTTCCTCACTATCAGTAACATTGAGGGTGTTGGTTGTAGATGCTGGTGCTCTCTGTGCTCTGTCGAATGTGATGACATTACAATGGCTCTACATGTTTTGACAAATGAACATTTAAGCCCTCTTTGGGGGGAGAGTCAAACACTTCATGAAATCCAAGAGAAATTAAATTACCTAACTTCGCTTCAGACCTACAATGCCTATCAAATTTACATTACAGCAGCCTTGGAAAGAATGAAATATTTGATACAACTGAAAGAGCCATTGTTGAATGCTGTTGCTTTGGAAGTCAAAGATATCGTAACCAAAGTCAGCGATGCAAAATCTGAAAATTTTGTAAAGGAGTTATTTCTTTGTGAAGAAAAATTTCTCAGGTGTCATGTTGAAAAAGGTTTGTTCAGGTATCAGTGCATTTTGTGTAATCTTTGTCCTGTCTCCACACTAACTCGTGATAATATGGCAGTCCATTTAGTGAGTCGCAGCCATTTTAAAAAATGGTTGAGGGTGTTAGGTCTTGAAGCACTGCAAGAAAAGTTGAGGACTCTGGCGTCCCTCAAGTCTTACAATGTCTTCAACGAAAAAATTTCGGAGATCACATGTAAGGTACAAGCTAAAATAAGAAAACAAATAAAAAATGGAGATGCAAATGAAGGGATCCTGACCAGTATGTCGGATGAAGAGTTTTCCGAAGATGAGACAGTGAGCACTAATATGCCTACAGAACAGAAGATGACAGGGGTAAATTTCTATGTGGAACGAAGTAAACATACAAGTGTTTTCCCTTCAGTCTCTGCATCCTATGAACAAGAGACAAAACAAGCAAAATTTAATTCAAGCTCAAGGACAGATCTGCAAGTGAAGAAATCTGATAGAATTTCAGATCCTGCCACAGTTGTGCAAAAATTATTGATCTTAGAGGAAACATACATCAGCGGTCTTGAAGATGGTGAGGGAAAATATACTTGCTCTCTGTGCTCACTAACTTGTCAAGATACTGTCATGGTTTTTCATGTATTGGGTGAAAAGCATATGAGTAATAACTGGTTCAAAAACCACTCATTTGAAACAATGGAAAGAAAATTAGAAGCCTTACGATATCTTCACTTGCAATCACTTCAAATGATGGATTCAAAAGTGGAGGCATATTTTCAAACTTTCAATGCTCTTGAAGGATTTATTAACAAGGCGATATCGCGAATCGAAAACTTCATATATCTTAAAGGAAAGAAGATGTCAGTAGAAGAAAAGTTGCCTTACAGAAAAGATCCATCGGAAGAGAAAGTTAATGATCCCTTCTGGCTTGAACATGCTGAGGGCAGTGCGTCAAGAGATGTCATAGTTATTGGTGATCCATCTGCTGGTAGTAGCTTGCAGGATGAGTTTCTGCAAGCATGTGGTGACTGGGATGGTGATGAATTTGATGTGGAATGTGGTGTTTGTGGAGCATTATTTCCCATTTACAATGGAGATATAGATTTCTCCTTGGATATGCATGCTCAAAATGACCCTCAGCATTCTTTTGCAACTGCAGTCCCGGTGGAACGGGATGCTCAACAAATGTCTGAAACCTCCAAAACGAAAACATCTTCAATGTCTAAATCTGTTGGGAAGTCTTCAGTTAATCACAAGCTGGTTACAAAGAAGAACTATACATCTAATAATAAAAAAGAGGTCCTCAAAGTGATACTGCAACTAGAGAACAAATACATTTCAAACGGAACTAATGGGTACTATTGTAATTTGTGTTCTCTTTCCATGAGGACTGATTGTGCTGTAGTACATCACTGCCTCATGCCCATACATATGTCGTGGAAATGGGCATCTGATCACACAACTGCAATGTTGCAAGAAAAATATGAGAAAATTGAATCTCTGAAGGAACTTAAGTATGCCAGTTGTGTTATTGAAAAGACTTTGGTAAGATTAGCCGTTTTGATGTCCCCACGAAATAATGCTTCTAAGACTGCAAAGACTAAAATGAATGCACAATCTGAAAATTCTCTTCCATTACCATCTAAAGTAAATGTGGCAACAACAGTTTTTGTGCCTAGCTCAACTGCCCAAGCTGACGGTGTATGTCGAGTTTGTTTGAAAGAAAACGCTAAGATGACGAAAGCACAGAGAAGGTCACACAGTTCCCTTTGTAAAAAGCTGGATCATTCTGCACTATATTTTTGTGGTCTTTGTGATTCAGTTATGACTGTGAACAGCGCTTCAAGTCATCTTAACGGGAAGAAGCATATTAGAATGCTACAATGCAAGACTTAGTCAATTTTCATTTGGAAATGTTTTTCTTTAAATTTTGAAACATTCATGTCATTAATATTTTCAAACTTGTGTCTGTTTATGTTTGAAGGTTTGTAATATATTTTATAAATTCAGCTAAGCCCAGTGAAAATTGCCAATTCTTGAGGTGTTTTGATCTGACTGTAATGATCCTAAAATCTCTGGAAACTATACTAAATCTTTCACACCGTGACATTTTACACAGATATTGCTGAACGTTCCAGCATATTGCTCATGTGCATAAATGTGTCACAGATAGGTAGTTAGGTTGAATTTAATTTAGTGGGAAGGATTTGTTCAAAAAATAAATTGTTTACTTCTGAAACGCTCTGTTTTCTCTAATTTAATAAAAGGTGCATGACTCCATTTAAATCCTTCTTTGGAAAAAGTGCATATTGCAGCCTTTTAGATGACATTTTGAGTGTTTGTCAATGCAACTCGAGCAGCAAAGAGTACTAGGATTGAAATTTGAGATTCGGGAATTCCTGGTAAAAGAGACGCTCATATATCTTTTAATAATAACGGACCGGTTATTGGGGAAGTCAGAGAGCACCAACTTATTTAGCCATCACAGACTTTGTACTTTTTGGGCTGGCTTATGCACTTTGACTTAACATGATAAGACTGATTAGACTCTCTGATTTGAAACACGCTCGGCATGCAAGAAGGAAATGGATAAATACGAGACATTTGAAGAATTGAAACATAAATCAGTACAGTCCATATAGTGTCACGAACGAAACTTGAGTGAGCGCCAGTCAGGGTATAAAACATGCTAAATAGCAAGAAAGACAAATAAGGCAAAATCTGCTCGTCGACATGGCTGGTAAAACTTTGAGAGGAAATATTACTTTAATTGTAGCTTAAACCACGAGCCTTGTTTTTTTTGTGACTCTGTAGTGTTTACTTTCCTAATGAATGTGAATGACTGCAGGTTGCCTAAACTGTATGCGAGACAAACGAAAACAAAACAATCCAGCGAGGGATAATCGTTTAATATTTGATTGTCAAACCTGTTGAACTGTCTTGAAAGTATTCGCCGTTCTAGAGTCTATATCTTGCAATATTCACCATGGCCCTAACATTGGATAATACGCTACATCCGTACGATTACATTCTTGATAAACCATCGAAAAAGGTAAACGGAGTGTTGAATTCTCTGTACTTTTCGGTCCAAGCTTTTCACTATTTTCTATTTACTAGCTCATATCATTTTATAGCCGAATATTTCAGACATTCTTTAACATGTGTATATGTTCTGTATCTAACCTTGTAGCTTCTGCTAATTGAGACTGAACCAGATGACGGTGGCTCGGACTTGCCGGCCGTTGTCGATTCCTTCCTCATGTCAGTTGTCGAAGCGTACGGAATGATTGGGGAAATGTCCACCGCTGACAAAGAACAGGTGTCTTCAAGGCTGTCTGCTGTCAAAGAAATGTCCGTCAAGAGTAATCACGAGATGGTGAGGATGCTATTAATTTCTCAATCCTTTCAGGGCTTTCTGTTTGACTTATGGTTGTGGTGCTGTTATTCTACATTCAAATAACTCATTTAAGATTTCAAGCCTCCAGTCAGATCGTTATTCATTCTGCACTTCTTTACCTTCCATCATTCCAGAAAGGCGGTTCATTTAACGGTATGAAGTGGAAGAGTCTTACAAGGAGCGTAATGAATACGCTTAGTGAGACTGTTTCAGAGGCCAGACGAGCACAAATGTTGCGTCAACTGCAGCTATGTGAGAACAACTTGGATGGAATATTGAAATGCTCTTTCATCGAAATCATCTTGACAGAATATAAAGTATGTATATTATTTATGCTTGTCATGACAGCTACAGGTCTGTCCACATAGCATGTGACTGTGCTTTGTCACAGAAACCTTGCCGTGCGGCGCCCTCTCAGCATGTATGCTACAAAGTTTGCCACACAGCAGGGTTTTTGTAACGTCACTGGATCACATGACATGTGGATCACATGATATGTAGACGGCTGCAGTCGCACATGCGAGTATGTTATTTCTGAAAATGTCCTGTCCAGAATAGATGTTGTTTTACTTCATGTGATAATTTCTATTCAGCGGTTGCTTATGAACAGTGCTCGACTTCTTGAGTATGTTTACAAATACCTGGGATTAGGCACATTAAAAGGACAACAAACTCAAAATGTGCTGCTCCTTTGTGCTTCACAATTGCAAAAATTGTTCCATCTTCTTTTGCGTGCACTGGAAGTTTCAGACAGCATGTCGAGCCACTGCATTGTATGTTTATCAACATCTTTTTTTTAATCTGACTTATTTTAAATCATTTTTATGAAGTTTGTGATCTGGTTTTAACTAAAATCTGAACTGATTTTCAGGAAGCCAAAGATTATACTGTCAAGAGGATGAAAGTTTGCCTGTTTAAAATAAGGCAAATTGTTGAAGGAAAAAATTTAGAACAAGAAGATGACTATGATGATCTTGGAGGAGGATTATTTATTACTCATATGGACCAAGCACTGTCATTTCTTGCTGTGTTTGAAACAGATGGACGATCTGCTCTTGGTGATCAGTGGCGATCCTCAGTTGAGGCTGTCCTGCAACATGCTATGTTAATAGCTCAAATAGCATCTGAATTTGATTTCAAAATGATTCATGCCAGTGGTGAAAAGGTCAGCTACATTTTTTCAAGCATTATTTTATCTAATTGCTGTTCATTAAATATTTACGTTGTACAAATTTCAGATTTTAAGGGAATGTGAGAATTTGGAAACAGAATGTAAAAGCCCCAGTTGTAATCCATCTGTTTGCAAACTGCATGCTGCTTCTCTTTCTAACGCCCTAGAAGAACTGGAGCAGAGGGTGTGTGCCTCGGTGCTCAAGATGTATTTGCAGGTAATAGATACCACATTTCGCCCTCTAAAATCAAAGCTTTTTCTTTTTTCTTTTTTTTGGAAAAAAAAAGGAGGAAAGAAAAAGGAAAAAAACCTATTTCTAAGAATTTTGAATTTATACCTGTGAGGGCAATTAGCACTGACTAATTATGTTTTATGTGAAAGGTCTTCTCGGGCCCAGAGGCACCGCTTCAAGCATTATGTGATCGCTGTCAGTCAGTAGCAGCAAGTGGAGAGGAACGGAAATCAGAAGACCTAACTGACTTAATCCATGCACTTGATTCTCACACTGATCGTATCCTGCAAGTTGCTTTATTTGCCATTGCTTGTTCTGAGGACCAAAAACGTGCGTCGACAATTATTTTCATATCTTTAAACTCCACAATTTTTCAGATACTTTTATGAGCAGTTCGTCTTCATTCTAATTTTGCAGGTGTTTTGGGTATTCGCAGCTGCTTAGCATCACTTGAGTCATTGGAGCCTCATTTAGTTCCTGCTCTGAGCGCACTGTACCTGAAGCAAGCATCTTCACAGAGTACGCTGGCATGTTTGTTAGTTGAGCATTGGAGCTCAGAAGTGAAGCATTTGTGGCAATTGGTTGATGGCATTGTGGACCCCGCTGCACTTGCACAGGTATGCTATAAGTTTCTTTTGTTAGAGACTCAAGTTTTTACCACCCTTATGCCATATTATCAACTCTGTTATTTCTTTCATGCAGGTTACTCACAATGTTATTTGGTCTCCAACTGCAATCTTGAAAAAGTCTATCATGATGAACAAAACTTTAGACCAGGATGGCTTAAGGAAGTTGGTCAGAGCTGTCGTTTGCAACGCTGAAGTTCTATCTCATCAACTTCAAGTTACTGCTGAAGAATTAAATTTTTCACAGTATCCCCTTATCTCAAAAGCTTTGAATGATTTGATTTTGGGTAATGCGTTCTTATGATTCAGTGAGAATAGTGTGGCAAGCAATAATTTGAAATGTATTAATTTTTGTATTTCTGCTTTTGTTTTATTAAAGCTGTTAGGGAAGGAAAAGCAGTATTGCAGAGGATTGAGGGACAAAATACGTCCCTGAGTATTGAGAGGATTTTGAAGCGGTGTGAACTCTTAGTGAGTTGTGTTGGGCATTTGCAACCACAGTTAGAAAATCTTGACAATCCAGAGGAAAGGTGCATTCTACCAGAGACAAATGAACCTATAGTATTGCCCGTTTCACCTCCTCAGTCCAAGATGAATGATTCTCCATTAAGACCTTCATCTAAAAAACCTAATAGTATGTCTGATTTTGTCAACTTGATACCAATTGTCAATTTACCGCTTGTAATATCATTTCATTTTTTTCTATCAGACTTGAGACACTTGATCGGTCTTGGCCTACCTTCAGATGCTGAGATTGAGATTGACACAACAGATACAGCAGTAACTCTTGATTTCATGCAGTCATTTTTGGACAGAACCTCAGCACAGCCTAGATTCACAACCAGTCTTCTGTACAATGTAAGTAAATACCCCCATTTTTATTCTCTTGAAAGCACTGACTGCGATCAGTAATGCTTCTCTTTTTTGTAATCATCACAGGAAAAATCAAGGAGTAACATTCGAGGTGGCAGCGCAACACCTAGAGGAACTCATAGTACTCACATCTTCAGTAGAAAGCCACTTAAGCTGGAGCGTCAGTGTCTGCTGCAGCAAACATTATCTTTAGATGTACCAAGTATGTATCCTCAATGATAGTACAGATACCATTTTGAATCAACCCGAACTTCATAATAATTTGTATTTCTTCTGTTTCCATCTTTTTTCTGAAGAACTAGCCAGGCTTTCAGAGACATTACGGTCTCAAGGCAACCCTGTCATCCGGCCTCTTTTGACACCTCTGCAGAAGTTTCGAGTTGCTGGGGATGAAACTTATGAAGAAAATGCTTCAAATGACATCACAACTCCTGAGCGTATTCGAGACTTACTGGATGTTCAAAATAAAATTGATGCTGTAAAGGTATCCTCACAGTGTTGTGACTAGCCAGCTACGCAGTTGTGTACAATTTATTTTCAAGGCAGCATTTGCCTTGCTCTCGTTGTTCAGATTTTATAATCTATGAGAACTTCTTTAAATGAATGTATGTATTTTATGTATTTGTTCTCCAGTCTATATTCAATGAGATATGTACTGATTTCTGTTGTGCTTCAGTTTTAATGCATTTTATTCAGTACTTTTATGTAGTGTTAGCTAAAGTTCCATATTATTTATTTGCCAATGAGTTCTTTCAAATTACGTCTTACATATTACCTAACTTTACTGTTTTCGTTGGAATTTTTATTTTGTTGATGTAAAATCTAGATCATACTGTTGGATAGCGACCCCCCCGCCCCTTATTAATGAGTTGTGAAGCACAGGGGCGTGATGTAAAAGTGAGTGCGTTATCCAATTGTATAGTACGTTTGTTCAATACCAAAGTTGTCACAGCAACCTACCTTGTTTGTGTAAAAGTAAAATAAAAACAATTTTGTTTTAGAAAAGTATTTTGTATTTCCATATGATTTTACATTACCCATTACAATTGCAGCACAGGAAATATTGCACTGTCTACAATGCCCCAGAAAAAAAACTCACAGTAATTGAAAATTTATTGTAAATTCATAAACCCTCTGTAGGATTTCACTACCATCTAATTTTATTTTTTTTCTAAGCTCACTAAATTCTGTTATATTAATTATCCTAGAAACGAAATTAATAATAATTCCAAATCAGCCTTTATCTTACTCAACCTCTGGCATTTCTATTTATGATGTAATTATTCATCTTAACTTCTCTAAGACCTTGACTCATTGCGTCGCGATAACCATCTAGGTAGAAAGAAACTTTCCTTAATTAATGTCAAAATGACGTCAGAGGTGGTATGTGGGACGTCATTAAGACGTCGTCCTGCTCTGGGTCAGAGGCGCGCGGCTGAGGCGCACGCCTCGACGTGGTCCAGGAACTGCAGCTGGCGGCCGGAGGGGAAGAGGCGGCCGCACACGGGGCAGGGCAGGTCCTGGTCCGCGTCCTGAGTCCAAGGCGAGCTCCTCGCAGTGCTCCAGGGCGTGCTGACGAGGAGGTCCTGAGTTCGACTCCAGGGCGTGCTCCTCGCCGTGCTCCACGGCGTGCCGACTCCCTGCCCCGCATCGCTGCTCTCCTGCTGCTGTTCGCTGCCCCGGGTCTGCAGTGGTCTCGGTGCAGCTGCAGCTGCAGACGCAGGGTCGGGGACCTGGAACGAGGTGACGCTGGCGAGCCCCGCGCTGGTGAAGCCCACCGTCAGAGTGCCCTGCAACACGCAGAAATATATTGACCTCTACATCGAATCGACTACTGGTCCTGACTACTGTCCTGCAGTTTGACATTGTTAATTCTTCTGGGAATATCTGGACTTTGGTCCCTTTTATTCGAATAGAGCATGGAATAGGGATAAGATAAATTTGAATGTCAGAATATTCCGAAACCGTAGCCCGCCGTCTCTTGCCGTCACCAGGACGTCACGCTGACGTTTACCTGACGTCATAATATCGTCGCCTCGAGGCTGTACTTCGACATATTAGAGACGTCACAAGTGATGACTCTGCGACGACATCAGCATGACGTGTTCGTGACCTCCCTCTCGTTTTTGGGTTGACGCAAAACTCTTCACTGGCATTGTTCATTTCAGTTAGTGTAAGTTATTGGTGACATGGGGATAGAAAAGCTACGGACGGCTCGCACAGCAAGAGAGAGACATATGGGGAGACAACAAGCGGGAGTGAGAGAAGTAGCATAGCATAGCTTCCTCACAGCCACAGCTGACTGTCCGCAATACACGGCTGTGAGCCACGTTGCCTATCCAGAGTTACGCGGGCGCTCAGAGCGCGGTGTCCCTGCGCCGCAAGATCAGAGCTGTCCCAGTGAGAAACGAGACGTCTCTATCGATTTGAAGATTTCCCAGTCAACTATTTGCCTAGTGCGGTAAAACCAGTCAGCAGTCAGTGTAAAGAGATAGCCATCCATGGTATGGACACGTATTGAGGACTTCCGTGTCCGGAATAGAACATGAAAGAGTTTGTCAGGGCGGGAATGATGACTCGGGCGTCGGGCGGGAGGACCCTGCGTCCTGCGTGCGGCTGAGGCGCATCCTAGCGCGTCTTTACGGAACTAACTCACCTCGCTGCGCTGCGCCTCAAAACAACCGCAACCCGATCCCACGCTCAATCCAACGGAAGGGGTCCATCCTGGGGTCCACCCTGGGGTCAGTCCTGGGGTCCTCCCGCCCGCACTGCTGGAACAGGTCAAGGTGGTGGTGATGGCGGTGACGTGATGGTGATGGCGGTGACGTGATAGTGATGGTGGTCATGTGATAGTGATGGTGATGGCGGTGATGTGATAGTGATGGTGGTCATGTGATAGTGATGGTGATGGCGGTGATGTGATAGTGATGGTGGTGATGTAATGATGATGTAGGAAGGAGTATGCAAGGTACTTTTCCGACGTGAATGCGCTGTAACAATTTTAGCCCAGAAGAGAAGGAGCCGTTCACGAATTACTTGACGCGATTTTGACGACTTTTTGAACCTCCGCGCTCCGCTCCCTCCCCCGGTATCTTGATCTCTGTCCGTACCCAATTCGGCTGAGTTTCACTTCATCCCGTATCGTGTCGTAAACTCGACGACATAGGATCGAAGTGGATAGTGCCCTTCTGCAGTGGACCGACGCCTGGACCTACCTGGACGGGGGAGGGCGGCGAGCAGTCCAGCGTGGCGTCGGAGCACATGGAGACGTCCATGTCGGGGGTGGAGCAGCGGCTGCTGCTGGGGATGTCGATGTGCGGCGCGGGTCCGCTAGTGCTGCCCATGGAGGACGCCGACCCGCTCAGCTCGATGGGGTAGCACCCCTCTTGTTGTTGTTGTTGCTGGCGGTGGAAGGGAGGGGGCGGGGACTGCGGGGTGGGGGTGGGGGTGGGGCTCAGTGCGTCAGAGAGCGCTGGTGACGTCGCCCGCCTCGTCTCTCTCCGCAGCGTCTCGCTGCTGAAGGCGTACTGCGTCCGCGGCCTGTCCTCCAGGATGGCGGCGTCCTCCGGCCTCGGACTCCGGGACTCGGTCTTAGTCTCGCTCCGGGTCTCGGTCTTAGTCTCGCTCCGAGTCTCGCTCACTCTAGTCTCGCTGCGGGCCTCGCTCGCCGAGCCGCTGGATGGACCGTCGACAACCACGTCGTAGCACGGCCTCGCATCCTGTGGCACACACACACACACACACTTTGAAAGGAAACTCTCCCTGCTACTCAGGTCTTATCGGCCATAACATCAACAGGGGATCGACGTGAAGTCGGAAGCAGTTTTCCTACGGCGTTAGCTGACATGATTACAGACGCTGAGACTATAAATTTAATATTTCCTCTCGTAAAATATGGCTGTTTTGATATCTGAAATGCTGTTTTTTGAATGACGGTGCTGCCCTCGGGCCGGGAAGCACTCACCGTGGAGTGCTCCGTGCGGGGACTGAGGCCGTCCCCAGCGGGCCGTGGAGGGCTGTGAGACTGCTGGCCGGCTGCAGTGCAGGTGTTGCTGCTGCAGGTGTTGCTGCTGCAGGTGTTGTTGCCGCAGGTGTTGCTGCTGCAGGTGTTGTTGCCGCAGCTGCTGCCGCAGGAGTGGCGGCAGGTGCAGGGCTTGGACTCCGCCCCCTCTGCCAGCTGCGGACAGAAACAAAAGAATGCTCTAGAGAGACCAAAGAGCGAGCTGACAGAGACGGAGGTTCTTCAAGATTAGTCTTGTCTCTCTCACTTGGCTCCCTCCCCAGGCTGGATACTAGTCTGCAACACATACGGCTGTGACGGGTTGCCTACCCACCGGTTCGCAGGCGCTTTCCCGAGCTCTGGAGCGAGGTCTGGCGCTCTGCCAAGTAAAATGCAACAGGTTTTTTTTGTTTTTGTTTTGAAGCATTCAATGTGGAACAGTACCCAGAAAACACGGTTAAAGTAAACGTTTTTCGTCGTTCATCAATCGACTCCGAAATCGTCAAAATTTGACAGTGTGAGCAGAATCAGAATTTGTCCAAACGCAATCTAAATTTTACTACGTTTTAGCAAGTTTAGTGAATTTGTTTTGAATGAAGCCCGCTGAGCGCATCCTGATCTGAGAGGAGTCTCACTCGAGTCTCACGCTGAGCTCACCTTCCTGGCCAGCTCCCGCAGCATGTTCTCCATGGCGCCGCGCTTCTCTCGCCGCTCGGCCTCAAAGTCCTCGTGATGGGTCTCCACCTGGAACGAGGCGAGGTATGTTATTTTCATGTCCGTTTCCCCGGCTCGGCTGCTTCCAGATGGGCGAGCATTGTTCATGAAAATGGTTCGTCGATTCGAGATCGATTCGATATCGTTCTTGTCGATACTCTGTCGCTAATAGTTTGACCATCTTTCAAAGTCGGAAACTAAAAAAAAATAAGTAGTCGTTTCGACATCGAATCGATCCGTATTCGTCGATTTTCGGGACATATCGCCGTCGATTCGACATCCGATATCGAAGAATTCGTCGAAATCGAATCGACATCGCATCGACGAATCATTTCTGACTGCTCTGTTAGCTGGACGGGACACTCGCCTGGCACTGCAGCAGGCAGACGGTCTCCTTGTGCTCCTTCTTGGCCTCCTCCAGGCGGCGCTGAAGGTCGGACACCTCCCGCTGCAGGTGCCGCAGCCTGGCCTCGGCGTCCACCTGCGGGGAGCGGCCTGGGGCGGGCCCAGGGGGCCCAGGGGCGGATCCAGGAGCCGGTTCCGCGGGGCGCGGGGCGGAGGTCTTGAGCGCGTCCAGACAGGCGTTGAGCTGCACCTGCTGCTCCTCGATGGTGCTCAGCAGGCGGCGGATGTACGCCTGGCGGTCCGAGTTGAAGCCCTGCCACTGCTTGTTGGTGTCCTGGATCTAAAAATAAAAATAAAAACCACTGTTCATTGCGTAAAAAGTAAGCTGTGACAAAAGTTTACTTCTCGTTTACACTCTGATTTGCTAAAAACATGCAATATCTTAGACATGTTCAATACACTACAAAGAAATTCTTAACAGCCATAACAAAACTCCATGCCCGTTCGTACTGTATTACGATAAAAGTCTGACGATCGATTAATTTACTTCATAGTAGGAACGAATTTGCCAGTACGTAATGACGGTTGATGTGGAAGTGTAGGGGCGCTCACCGTGTTGATGACGGCCTTGAGCCTCAGGTTCTCTGCTTGCAGCTGTTGGTAGCGCCGCCTCTCCTCCAGCAGCAGTCTGTTCGGAACCAGCGTCCCCTCGGGCTCGGCGTCCTGACATCGACAGACACAAAGCTCGCTTGAATAGGTGCTTCCCATTGCGTGTTGGCATGCAAGTTGACGTCGTTGTATGTGGGGAAGGTATGTGACAAGAAATCCAAGGATTGTTTAGATTTCTGTGCATCTTTTCGTTGTTATGGAAGCGAATGCATTCCCCTTGTCCCTGACAGTGGCTCCCCATAGTACGCCCCCCACGCATGTGACGCGCCGCCACGCCACGCCCCGCCACGCCCCGCCACGCCCTGCCGCGCCCTGCCGCGCCCCGAACTGCCCACGGCCGCGGCCCGGGCGGCTTTCCAAGTTCACCGCTTTGGCGCCACCCCAGCAAGGCATCTCCGAAAGTCTCAGAGAGTCTAACGAAGAAGAGAGGTCAGGGAACTACAGTTTGCCCTTAAAGCAGTATGATCAAAAATACGTCGAAGGGACGAAGAGCGTAGTCCTTCGGACGTCATTTAGGTGGTACTTCCCTCTTCTGTTCTGCTGGCGGGCAGCTTTCGGTCCACATTCGTCACTTAGCGCAGTGAGTCTCCCCCTTTTAGGCTCTCTAGGGGTGTTGATTCACACCCAAGGAGTGATTCACCGCGAAGAGACGGAGGCGGCGGCAAGTGAGGAAATAAACAGGTCCTCAGCGGTGGAAACGAAGGAAAACACTGGCAGGGCAGGGCGGGGCAGGGCAGGGCAGGGCGGGGCAGGGCGGGGCAGGGCAGGGCAGGGCGGGGCAGGGCAGGGCAGGGCAGCGGTCATGTCGGCGTCATGTCCGGCCCGACGTCACCCTGCGAGACGTCAAGATGTCTCCCTCCTTTCCCCCACCCCCACCCCATTTCCGCCTACCCACTACCACCGTAACACTCGGTGGGAATACACTGAGGGAGAAAGTCCGTAAAAGAGAACGAGCTCGAACCCAAACAGAATATACAGGAAACCTCAACCTAGATTCTGTGTTGACCAGTTTTTCATGATCTACAAAATCAAATTTCACCGACCAACCTTACAAAAAATTGGCTAGTAGTAAAAAATAAAATGAAATATGTGAATGACTTTTAAATACCGTGACCGATTTTTGTAAATAGGCCTGCGTTATAACGTGCGAAAGTCGTTCGTAATGTACGAATGTATTAGTTAGCGAATAATAAAAGTGCATCAAATTCAGAATCATCCACCAAAGAACAGCAGTATGCTCGGTTACATCCGAATCCACTCACTTCGTCAGGAGTAGCGTCCACCCGAGAGGTGACGTCTATCGTGGGGCCGGCCGATGGTACTCGTCCAGGGGTGGGCACAGTGGGAACAGAGTCGGGCGTGGGAACTGGAATATGAACCGGTTCTGAAGAGGGGGTGCAGACAGGGATGATGAACGTGGTCGAGGTGCGGGCGTCACTCTTCGCGGGGGCGGGGGCGGGGGAGACGACGGGCCGCCTGTTGTCCGCCGCTCCGTCCGTGTGCACGTGCACGCTGGCCCGCAGGTCCCGGTGGCTGTCGGACAGCTCGATGCGGATGTTCCTGGTGCGCGGTGACTCTTCCTGCGGGGCGGGAGCGCTCTGCGCTGTCTTCCCGCGCTGGTCTTCCCCGGCGGCGTCCCGGGCGGGAGCGTCGTCACTGGGGCATCGTATGGGGACGTCCCTGTACGCGGACTCGCTGTAGTGAACCTTGTTGGGCTCGCGGTGGGGCTCCCGATGAGGCTCCCGGTGGCTATCCCGGTGGGTATCCCGGTGGGGCTCCCGGTGGGGCTCCCGGTGGGGCTCCCGGTGGGACTGCGGGGGCTCCCTGCGTGGCTCCCTGCGAGGCTCCCTGCGGGGCTGCGGGGCAGCGCTGTGCCAGCTGTGGCGGTGCCTGTCGGCGGAGTGGGTCCTGATCGGCACCTCCCTGACCCTGCGCTGGGCCGCGGGGCCGTGGGGCGGCGTGGCGGCGCGTCGCCTCCGCCAGGGCGGCCGGTCCTCGCCGCCGCTGTCGTCCTCGTCCTCCACGCGCTGGTCGCGGTGGAGGTCATCATCCTGGTCGAAGTAGCGCTGGCGCGCGGCCCGCAGCTCGTCCTGGTCGCGGGGCCGGCGCTGCTGCCGAGGCCGCCAGGGGTCGTCGCCCAGCAGCCAGGGGTCCCAGCGCGCCGACCCCCCCATCTGAGCCCCCGCGGGGCCCCCCAGGTGGCCGCCGAGGTGCCCGCCGAGCGGCTCCTCGTCCAGGATGCTCGCCGGCCAGGTGGCCCAGGTGGAGCTGCAGCGCCGGAGCGTGGGCCGGTCCAGGGCGTCGTCGTACGTGTCGTCGAGCAGCCACTTGGGGAAGAGGCCCTCCCCGCCGGCCCGGGCCGCGCCCCGGGGACCGCGCCCCGCCCAGTCGTCCAGCAGGGAGGCCATCATGGCCAGGCGGGGGGCCCCGCGCGGGGGGCGCAGGGGCGGCAGGTCGTAGTGGGCACCGTCACCCATCATGTCGTGCTCTGGGAGTCGTTCGAAGGGGTGTGGCGTGTCGCGGCGCGCGGCGCTGTGTCGTCTGCTACTACTGGCGCGCAGCCCGGTCAGATCTTGGTCAGATCTTGGTCAGACGGCGGTGCTCGCGTCTCGGCCACGTTCGAGGGAAAACTAACAGACGGGGTGGGCCGGGCAGCATCCTCTTCACCGCCCCCGCGAAGGAAGGGGAGGGGTGGGGAGAGGGTTCTATTCCCAGCCTCCTCACGTCATTACTAAATGCGCATGGCCAGGAGAAATTTCTGGTGAGGTTGTGGCTGAGACCGCGCGGGTTTGGGAAGGGGTTTTGGTGGTGAGTTGGAAGGAGAGGGCTTGTTTGTACTCTCGAACCAAACACAAGCGTGATAAGGATGGATGAGCAAGTTGACCGACATCCGTGTGTCAGTGGCGTTATGCTTTCTGCATTTCAACAAAAGGGAAACTAGAACAAAAATTTCTTGAAAAGTTCTCTACGAAGATTTTCAAGACAAAAAAAAAAAAAAAAAAAAAAAAAAAAGTATTGTAACAACTTAATTTTGCGACGTGAGAACTTTTAAGAAATGAAATGATCAATGCGTAGAGACGAGTTTAGCCTTTTTCTCATTTTTGTATTGACTAAATTTTTAAGCAACAGATGATAGCTTTTACGAGCAACTTATGAAGATTCATAAATTTGACCTACGGGGTAGTCCCTGACGGGTGTTCCCCGTCCTCGCCCCGCAGCTCCAATCAAACATGGCGCGTGGCGCGTGTGAGAGGATGCAGGTTATGTAATTTCGCCGAGGCATCGTGCTTAAAGATCACCTCCACGAACAAAAAAAGCCCACACACAATTGTCCAGGGTATATTTCACAATCTTCCTTTCTTCTGCTTCTTCCAGAGTTCCGCTTTCTAATTTTCTTCAGAATCAATAAAACCACACAATCGATTTCAATTTCGGCCCTATCGATTGAGAAAATTCCTGTAATAAGGCTCTAAGTCCCTCATTTCCACTTGACTGTGAACAAGTTAGTGGACACTCAATACGAAAGGATCAGAACAGGGAAGCAGAGCAGCGAAATCAAAATCAATCCAAAATATGAAGTCAAAGTGCCCTAGTATAAATTTCGTTTTTTGTTTCCAAATTGTGTCGTCAAATAAAAGGTAGAATCCGCGGAAATATTTTGTGTGTGTGTGCTTTTTCTTGCCCTAGTCAGAAATGACACACATCGACATTCCTTCGATGAACAGAATAGACGTGGAATATCCTGGATTTTGTCCACAATATCGAAGAATTTTCGAAGTTTCGACGTCGATTTGAGATTGATTCCATTTCTCACTGAGGAATTGCACGATCTCCTTCAATACTCACATAGTACGGCAAGTCGTCATCATCGCAGAGTCCGTAGTTACGTCGAGTCCACATTCTAGCTGTGGAGCAGATGAGCGAGTGTCTATCCAGTCCCTACGGCGGTGCAGCCCGGCCTCAGTTCGGCCACGCACAACTCGAGGCTAAGCCGGCCTTACGATATTCCCCCACCTTTCTACTCCCGCAAACACAACGCCCGTCGTATCATTCCTCCATTTACGAGCAATCCGAGCGAGCAACAACTCCTATTCCTCGTCTCCCGGTACAATCCCGCCGGGCTTCCCCTATTCGAGCCCGGGCCGGCGCACGACCTTGCTCTCAAGGCGCGTAGTTTGAATAGACCATTCCGCTAAAGCAAGAAAAGAGAAGAACCTGAATAAAAACTAAAGGTGAGTATGATAAACTTAGGCTGC
>CABIKL010000411.1:0-23202 GCA_902196195.1 Aptinothrips rufus
CCCCCCCCCCCCCCCCCCCCCTTTCCCCCTTGTCTCCTCTAGTCTCCTCTTGGATTGTCTTGTCTTGGATGTAAACATTGAACGGTGTATCGCCAATTTGCATTTGAACTTGTTTTGCCACACATTACACGTTGACTGTTTCAACTGCTATAAAAGAAACAATCAGTGTTATTTGACATGGGAGACAAGCTAAAAATGTGAGTTATTTTTATTCTTGTCTGTTATTTTTAAAATTTATAAGTATGTTCTGGTTAGGCTATCTGACCTAATATTAGTGTTCTAATCTATCAATGGAACAAAATTTCAGCTTGGTCGCTGGGGATGTCCAAGGCAAATTTAAAGCTCTTTTTAAAAGAGTTTTATCCGTTAATGAGAAAAGTGGGCCATTTGATTACTTACTATGTGTTGGTGATCTCTTTGGAGACTCCGATGATGAATGGAATTTGGTGCAAAATGGGACAATTCCAGTTCCAGTGACGACTTATGTTTTGGGTCCAAATAAAGACAAGCACACATCAAAGTATTCTGACATCAGTGGCTGTGAGCTCTGTCCAAATATTAATTATTTGGGAAAACGTGGTGTGTTTACAACTAGTAGCGGACTACGAATTGCTTATGTCAGTGGTATTAATGATGGAACTCATCAGTCTGCCTTCAAAGACACTGATGTTGTGTGTGTACGAGATGTTTGCTTACGAGGCCAGACAAACTTCAAGGGGGTGGATATTTTGGTGACATCAACATGGCCTCAGGGCATTTCAAGATTTCATGACAATGCTGTGAGTAACTTAGTCCTAAGGATAAATATTTACGTAATTTTTATATTTATGCTTTAACATTTGAATCACCATCATAATTCCCTATTTTTTATGTGTGTTTTTTCTTATTTCTCCTAGGCAGATAATCTTCCTGATGGCTCTCCATTACTGTCCTGGCTAGCTGCTCATATCAAACCTAGATATCATTTTTCGGCTCTTCATAACATTCATTATGAACGTCCACCTTACAAGTTTGTATATATCAATGGGATACAAGTTTTCTTTTTTCTATGCTTCGTTTCTAATTTCCTTTTTTTCTTTCCAGAAATGAAAGTGCTCAAGGAGATACATCTCAACACAACACTAGATTTGTTGCTCTGGCATCAGTCAATAATTCCAACAAACAGAAATGGTTGTATGCATTGAGTATTGTTCCAATGGAGCACATGCGAGCATCTGAACTTTATCTTGGCACTACTGATGAGACTCAGAGTCCATTTTTGGGGCTTGCTTTCCAGTCAAATCCAAAAGGCATCAAGGTATTATCATTTCTTTAATCAGTTCATCTTATTTATTTCCTCTTCCCTTTTCCTTGCCATTTTTCAATCATAATATTTTTTTAGGAGCAATCGACACAGTTCTTCTATGACATGAATGCACCATCAGACAGCAGGAAAGGAAAAAGAGGGAGAAATGATGATGGCGGGCACGAGAGAAAGAAGAGAGAGAGACCTGTTTTTGATCAGGGTAAGTTAAAATATTTATTGACATACTTTACACTGATACTTAAGCCTACAACTAACTGACTTTTATATTTCTTACAGAGAAATGCTGGTTCTGCCTTGCTAGTCCACAAGTTGAAAAGCATCTTGTCATCAGCATAGGGACAGAGGTTTGTTGCCTCATACTTGAGTGTATTTTGTTTTTTATCCAAATTTTATTTTTTAGCAGGTACTTATTTTCTTTTTCCTCCTTAAATTATTTGAAGGCTTACTTAGCACTGGCGAAAGGCGGATTGGTTGAGGATCATGCTTTGATCCTGCCTGTTACACATCACCAATCAACTGCAGAGGCTTCACAAGAGCTCCTTGATGAAATAGAAAAGTATCCTTTCATGACAGCAGCCTTTGAAAATTATTCTAGATGTAAAAATCAATGATAAGCTTCGCCATGAGATGGCTTTGCTTATCCAATATTTGATACATTATACATTTGCAATGTGCATTAAAGGTTGAGTTGGTTCTTCAAAACTTTCCAGCGATTAGTTTAAAACTTATTGTGCTCATGGCCTTGGCATGAGAGAAGTATGTAACTTCAGCAAAATAGTTATCTTGTGAATGTAATGTACTTTCAGATTGTACCTCCTTGACTTGCATGAAAGATTTAAAGAGGCTTTATGCAAAATGTGGTCAAAACAGAAAAAAGCAGTTGTGTTTTATGAGCGCAATTATAAGACATCGCATATGCAAATTCAGGCAATACCAATTCCAGAACAGGCCACACGAGAGCTTCGAGAAATTTTTCAGGTTTGTAATTTTAGAGACACAGATTTGAGACATTTATGCTGTGACATTCAAAATTCTTGAACGTTTGGCTTAGTGAAGTTTCTGAATTATTCTTTTTGTTTAGGACTGTGCTCAAGCTCAAGGTTTTGAACTAGATGAACTTCCAGAACATGCCAAACTGGATCAAATTGCTGGTGCAGGAGTTCCCTACTTTTATGTTGAGCTCCCAAATGGTGATAAACTATTTCATAGAATTCGCAAGAGTTTTTCATTAAATTTTGGAAGGTATGAATCTCAAATATCTTTTTCCTATTGATATTTGTCAACTTTTAAAAAAATTGCTCTAAAAATCATAATTTTTAGAAATTTTAGTTGCAGCTTAAAACATTTTCTGTTTTCAGAGAGGTGTTGGCAAGTGGACCAATCCTCGACAGGGAGCACCTAGCTGATTGGCGAGATTGTAAAATAGACAAAGAGGAGGAATGTAATCTAGTGAAATGTTTTCGATCTGCATTCACACCTTATGACTTTACTATTGAATGATCATGCTTTGTCACTATGTGACTTCAGCTCGAGTAAACCCCATCTCAAGCTACTATTTAGTTTGAAATTCTTATATTAAAACTTCATCAATGAAGTTTGATTAATAGAATCAGTATAAAATAAACTTCCTTATCAAGTCATCAATTTTTCTTTATCCTGAAAATGATGGTTGGAATCCACCTATTCCTCCACTACCAGCACCAACTTGAGATATTTGCTGCTGCTGTTGCTGCTGCGTTGTAGAATACCCTCCAAAAGTGTTTCCAAAATATCCAGGATTGGTGGGGTAGAATCCTCCATAGCTTAGAGGACCGCCCAGATATCCATAGGGCGATGAGAAAGGTGGATAACTGCCTCCTCCATATCCTCCGAATGGACTCCCAGGAAATCCATTGTAAGGATTTGTCAGGGGGCTCAGAGCACCAAAGAAACGAGATGATGCACCCTATGCCGATGTTGTAAAAGCAATATTATCAATTGGCTGCTTTAATCTTAAGTGAACACAGAAAGTAGGTAGTTATAATTCAACTTGTACCAGATCAGCAGAGGTAGTAAGTCCACGTGACTTCCCTCTTGTTCCTTCAGAGACCCCAACATTAGGTATTTTCTTCTCAAGAGGAGAACTTGAAGAATTTGACACGCAAAAGATGCCAAAAAGAATGAGACAGAGACACTGTAAATGAGAAAGAAATTTAAAATCTCCTACCATAGAAAACCCACAGAATAATAAAAAATTAACAGACAAGCATGCAATGTGCAGAATGTCAGAAATGTGTGCAGATCTGAGATTGAGGGCAGCTGTCCCTGTCCCACATTTAATTGTGACCGATCGCCATTACAATGTCGTGCGCCCCTTTGAATTACCATCATTTTGAAGCTGGGAAGACAACGGACGCGAAAGAGGAAAGAGCGAGCGATTCCTCCCCGACCAAGGTCCGTCATGCACTGACAGTATTGGCATAGTATTGTCTACCCGTTTGCCACTGCGGCGAAGCAGCCAAACAGGTGGCACCGGATACAGATAGGGAAAGTGGCGCGATAGGCGACAGGTGCCTTCCGAGATTTCTTGACCATGAGAGTAGTTCGTCCCGAAAGACGGATAACCACAAATACTGGCGTGCACGGATTCAGCGAGTCGGAGGCACTTGCAATGAGTCGTCAAGTGCACGAGTATTTCGCTGAATAATTGTCCCAGATTGGGCTCTTTTTCGTTAGATGGGTTTGGCACCTAGATCTCGTACAGCGAACCTGAGCGTTTTATTTTAAAAATGAAGATTCTATTAGGGAATGACCACAGGTATAAAGACCTTAGCTGTCCGCATGAATCTCCAGCACCACATCAGCCTCTTCCAATCATTAAAATTTACCACTTGCAAACCTTTCCGTTAAGAAAGGAAGCAGACCATGTCTTACTCTGATAAGGACGAGGTAAATAGGTCGCCCTAAAGTGGTGGAAAACTAGTTAACCTTGGAATAAGCAAATTATGTATCCTGTCCTGAGGGAAAAACGACCATGACTGGCTCAGATTACTGGGAGCATGGAGAGATTTAGAAGCCAGAATGTTATAATCAATGTAAGAGTGACTTTCTTTGTAGACATGTAAGATATCTAAGTTGGTTGTTTTGTGGACAAAACCCACAGTAAGTTCTGGGTTGTTTGACAAATATTGATTAAGAACAAACAAATCTTGAATGATAACTTTGCTGTATTTCAGATAAAATGTCACAAATTTGAATAAAATAATTGGAAAAAAATATTATTATTTTTTTGTTTCTTGAATCGGATTTCTAGTTCATTAGTTTGGTTTTGCTTTCACAGGTATAGAAGCCAAAGAGATGTGATCATTCTTGGAAAGTTCTCTTAGCGAATGAAGGTCATCTCTCACTTTTGTAATAATGTGGTTGGCAGAACACAACTTTGACTGATAGTCAGCAATCGTACTGTGAATCTTGGAAACTTCATCTGATAGAACTTTGAGTTCCTCTTCTTTGGACTCAACAAGTGAAGTGATTTGCTTCCTGCGTGTTTGAAGTTGATCAACATCACGGGCTCGAATATCATCAACAACAGATCCACTTGGGCGCCTGTTGGGATTCAAAATGCACAAACATTTTGAAAATCAAGACCCTGCTGCAAACTGCAGAGAACTTGTATCTTATAGATCTTACCAGGCAATTGTACCCTCCATTTCTTTTTGTTCCTCGATTAGTTCCTCTCGCTTTTGAAGAGCTAAGTCCAAATCAGTGTCATCACCCCAAGTTGATAATTCATTCATACTGAACTTCAAACCTGAAAGAGAATTATTTCCTTGAATTCATTCATAGTGAACTTCAAGCCTTAAAGAAAAAAACATTCACTGATTCACCCAATGTCTACAATTGTAACTATATTTATACAACTGCAATGAATATGGAAGCTTCAGAAATCTTTGAGAATTGTTAATTTATATTGGATGCAAGAATTGGATAAGCCAAACTGAAACATATGCCGCAAAAAGTTAAGAGAGTGTGGTGTACACATGAGCTTTATTAGAGTTCAAACCAATAAATAGCTAGGCCTTATTGGACTTACGTCATACCAGTGCCAATGTTAAAAACTCATAACATGTCAGAAGTCAAGAAGTCTAACGATAAGTACCTTTATTAACGAATGATTGTAAAAGCTTCTCAATTTTTCTTTGTCGTAGATTGGGAACAGCACTAAAACAGGAGGCAAGTTGGTCCATTCTGTAAAATAAATAAAAATAATTTAGTAGAAGTCTGTTTCTTGTATATGAGCCGGTCAGTCATGATAAGAGGATGGTTACTCACGGCAAACCATGAAAAACGTCTTCTAAGCATTTGCGAATATGGACTTTAAGCAGCTGAATGTGCTTTCCTTCACAATTTGGGCTTACTGGCATTTTTTTAGAAGATTCTACCAAACGAGTTTTCATATTAGCCACAATCCACTCCGAGTTTAAAATTATGCTTTCAAACGAAAATAAACATCACGCACGACGCCCAGATGTATGAAAAATATACATATCACATATGGATTCACGGGTTCTTTGACATTGGCCTGGCTATTAGAAGGCGGAGACGTGCTGCCAACCTGCTCCAGATATTAACATTGAAATTTGATTAGGAGTTGTGCGAAAACGAACTTTAATAATTTAGTGGAACAAAACTTCCTGTTTTAATTTTTGGTATCAGTTTCCGTTAAGATCATCAAAGTATTCACGGTCAAGTATTGTATCGTCAAATATATATCGCCATGTTTACAAGATTACCGATGCGATTTTGTCTTTGTTTTCGTTGAGATAAAAAACAAAGTTTGAAAGAGCAGAGTGGTCGCAATTCGCAACACTTGGTTCGTTATTACAAATTTGTGAACTTCTTCGCGACTGTTGTAATAGTTATCGTGAGTCATGTCTGCCAAATGTTGAGCCAATCTTGTGTCTAGATACATCTAATACGTATCGTGATTGCAGGCTTCACAATGACTACATCTGACTGTCCGTCATTGGAGAGACATTTTCGAGGACATAAGGATACAGTGACGGCGTTGGCATTTAATCCAGCACTACAACAATTAGCTTCCTGCTCCCTTGACAACTCTCTCATGCTCTGGAATTTCCACAAAACTGTCCGAGCTTTCCGGTCTGTGTTTTTAGTATGACATAATGTTTAATTTATAAGAACAAGAAGTCAATATGATTATTTCAACTTACTTCACTCATGTTTCTTTCTTTTCTTCTATCTGAAGATTCCTTGGCCATACTGATGGAGTTTTGGACCTCACCTTCTCACCTTCTGGGCATCTTGTAGCTTCTGCCTCTCGAGATCGCTCTGTTCGTTTGTGGGTGCCCAGCGCTGTGAGAGGAACCTCTGGAGAATTTCGCGCTCATACGGCTACTGTTCGCTCGGTACATTTCTCCCCTGATGGACATCAATTAGTCACATCTTCAGATGACAAAAGTATCAAGCTGTGGGCTGTTGCACGACGTCGTTTTGTGTCTACACTTCATGGTCACAGTAATTGGGTCAGGTGTTCAAGATTTTCACCTGATGGTAATCTCGTAGCGTCATGTGCTGATGATAAGACCATAAAACTGTTTGATCCCCGCAGTGCTCAGTGTACCCACACTTTTCAAGAGATTAAAGGTTAGAAACCATTGTGTAGATCTTTCTCAATCAGTTGTCATTTTTAATAGCTTCTCAGCACCTCTATCAAATATTGTAAGTTGTTCAGTGTCATAGAATTTTTTTTAAACAGGTCATGCAGTTAATGTAGAGTGGCATCCAAGTGGAACGTGTATTGGTGCAGCTCTTTCTAACAATGTTGCAAGAATTTATGATGTTCGTGCAATGAAAGTTGTGCAGCACTACTGCAGCCATGAAGCAGCTGTCAATCGTGTTGCGTTTCATCCCAGTGGGAATTATCTCCTTACTGCTAGTCAGGATTCCACCATGAAGGTTATTTTCGCACACTTCTCTAAATGCAAGCACTTTGTTAAATATATTTCATCTGTACTCCAATCTTCATATTCTTGTAGGTGCTTGATCTTCTGGAGGGGAGACCTATCTTTACTCTGCAAGGGCATGAGGGTGCCATCACAGCAGTTGCTTTCTCACCTTCCGGAGAATATTTTGCCTCATCTGGGGTTGATAACCAAGTGAGTATAGAATGCTCTTGTACATCCGTAACATATACAACTTTCTATATTATTCTTTTATTGTAGGTATTCGTGTGGAAAACTAATTTTGACCAAGAGGACTGGCAGTCTGCTCTTGGAGAGGAAGCACCAGGACTTAACGAAACTGTTGCTGAATTGAATTCACCTGTCAAATGCAAAGTGGACGCCAGGTCAGCCATAAAACAACTCCAACAGCCGAGTGTTCAGGTTTCTACCCATTTTTGTAACTTTGTCCAATGAAAATGCAATGTTAAATATTATTAGTGAGCTTACATAACAGTTGTCTTTTACATTTATGCTCCAGGTGACAACAGTGGATCAGCCACTTGAGAAGGTTGCTCCAGATTGTGAAACTGATGGAGGTGCCCTTCAAACAAAAAAGAATGAAGCTAATGGGTGAGTTTTTTTTCCTAGTATCACTGATACATTGTACACAATGTGCACTAGTTATCTATATTTTGTGGTTTGAAATCAATCAACTCATGAATCCTAATATTTTCCATTTCCTTTTAGGAAAACCAACATGTGCTCCTGTCACCCAAAAATAGCTGCAGATTTGAATTTGCAAATGGAGACCATCAACTTGCTGAGGGGAACTGTTGAGTTATTAGTGCAGCGAATGAACCTCTTGGAAGAGAAGCTTGCCAATGTCTCAACAAAGTTAACAAAAGACACAAGAGAATGAAAATCTTAAGAATTTGAATGAGTATTCTATCAGTTTTTACAGTTTAAAAACTCTTGTGTAGACAATACAAAAGTGAAAGTGAAGGTGGCAAGTCTGCACGTCAGCCTACTTTTGTTAAAGTTAATATTGGAGCAACATTACCTAGTTTCTCGATTTTAACAAGTGCGTTGAAGGCTACTTATTCAAGCAGGACGAGAAATTAAAATGTGAACACTATGAAATCAATTGCTTTAGTTATTGTATTACAACCTTAAACAGAGTTTCAGGGGTAGAGAGCATACTTTTCAAAGACAGAAAATCAAGTTACAGCATTCTTCCATCCTGTAGCTGCCTATACTCCTTGAGGATAAAAAAAAATCACTGGGTATACTTTGATTGCTTTTACATACCTACACCTCTCAAATAATAACCATCAAACTTAAATTAAGCTGGGGTAGGAGAAAATACAGAAGAAAACTTAGGTAGGCCTGACAAAACATTGCTACAATATGTCAACTGTCAGACCTTTCCGAAAGCATTAACTTAGCAACAGGAAATTATTGATAGTATGAAATCACATAAATTGGGAACAGATTCAGCTATTTTGGTCATGAAAGGTTCTAAGAATGCTTTCAGGATGTATGAACTAAAAACTTAAAAATAAAATTGAGGGATTTCCTGCATACAAACTGGTCCCAAGTAAAAGATAATTTGCCCATCTGTACACTGTGATTGCCGGGCAGAATTCGGTCTCTATGAGTCTTGCACATTTCTCATAGAGCATGGAATCACTGCATCCACAACATAAAATTCACCACGTGATAACCTTGTAACAAATAATAGATACACCTACCTCCCATTTAGTTGTGAATCAGATCCAATCTCTGATTTCTCCTCAATACATTATGGTTTTAATCCTAGTGAAGTTGAACTGCACACCACATTACTAACCACGTAACTTCATGAAAACTATCTACACCGTTCGGGGGGAAAAAAGAAAGGAAAGTTTTTCCTGATGCTGGTCTACTTCCATATAATCTAAACAAGTGAAAATTGTGTTGTATTTTTAAAAAATGTTCTATAAGAAAATGTAGTGACAACATCTTCAAAAATTTTAGAAATTATTTACTTGAAATCAAATCACATAAAAAGAGTTACTTTTAGTCCCTATTTTAACATTTGGGAGATTAAGAATTCTTGAACAAGTAAATATGAAGAGACACCTGTCAAAATCTATTTCATGGCATCACTGACGAAAATTCCAAAATATCACTAATAAAACAGTCTTGGCTTTCTGTCATGGCATATCTTCAAATCAAAATGTGAGCATTCATTGTAAAAAAAAAAGTATAGAGGGAAGTATTGTCACAGATTCCAATGGGAAAATTTAATAAATGGTCACTAAGGTGTAGGGAACTTCCAAAATCACTACAGCCTACAGTTAACACAGATTATTTCCAGGTTCCTACACATTCGTCAAAAGCATCAAGAGAAGAATATCAACATTACGTACTTTAAAAATACAATAGACACAATTCAACAACTACTCTAATCTGATACAAAAAAGTAACAAATCTGCATTGGATGGATGTTTTAAGACAATTACAATGCATCATAAGCTAAGCAAGATAAATTTGCCTTTAATACAAAGAGCAACTCAAAGAATGTGAGGGGAATCTTCTTAGAAGTGCACAGAAACGTTTTCTGATGAGTAAGCATAAATTAAGAATGAGAATAAAATCACAATTACAAAAAAAAAAAATGATATCATACATGCAGTGAAAGCAGACAAATAGAAATGGTTTCACTGAAATGCCTCAACAAGGCCGACTAGAGATGTCATTCAAGTGCACTGCTTTGTTTGTTCACAACTGAAAATCGAAATATTAGCGTACTTATCTCAGCTTTGCTTTGGTTTCATTGAAAGACTATTCAACACGTCATTGAAAACTCTCTCAATATGAAGCTGAGCAACAAAGTAAATATAATTTACAGGCAAGTCCCTAAATAAAAACAGGTTTAGAATTGTTGTGGTCATTAAATTTTAACAAAGACCCTGAGGCAAACAATTAAAATTATACAACAAAATAACTTAGAAACAACAAAATTAAAAATAGAAGAAAGAAACGAAAACAACACTATCACTGAATTGAAGAATAGATCTGCTCCAGATATCTCTTACAGCCAAACATATACATATGTCAAGACTGAGAATGAATTTTCTGTGTCTTCTCTTTGAGTTTCATTAACTCAATCTGAATTGCATCAGTAATAGCCTTACGTGCTTCAATTTCGCTTGCTTTCTTTTCTTTCAATTCCTTCACCAATGTGGACAAGTCCAACGGCTCTCCATAAACCAATGTCACCCTTTTCCCAACACGCAAGAAGTATGGCGGCTCATTTGGTAAGACACTGTCTGCACCTTCATGCCACATGGGTATAATTACAGGAACAACAGGAGATTCATATACTAGTCGCCCTACTCCCCACTTTAAACGAATGAACTCCTTTGTCATATTTACTCGCCCTTCTGGAAATACATGAACCCACTCACCATTATTCAGCTTCTCAATGCAAAAGTTTAATGCCTCCTAAAACAAAGGGAAATTGATTAGCTGTTGATCAAATGCTCACAAGGTATTCCCTATTAACTAGTTAACTCACTTGGTATACACCATTTCCTCTTATAACAGGTACACACTTCCCCAGCATGAAGAAATAAGAATGGATAGTATTAGTGAAGCAAATATCATGGGCAGCTAACGACCAACGCATTTTGTTTCGGTTAAGTAAATGTCTCCATTCTAAACTAGCTGTAAAATAGTTCAATAAGGATTTAGACCAAAATATGTCAATACTATCATATCAAACATAAAAATTATGACAATCCACAACAATTTCAACTTACCCCAGAGACCAGGATCATCAAAACAGGAGTGGTGATTAGAGACTGTAATAAGAGGAATATCTTTAGGTCTCTTATCTAATGCTCTTGATATGACTTCTCTGTTATAAACTTTGGTAGTGTTGAGCCATTCTGTAACAAAAAACCAATGAATTTTTAAAATATCAAACATACCACCTGCAATGAATTTTATCATTAGACCCTTATTATTTTCTGGAATTTGAATTGTGAATAAAAAAAAAAAATATTTATTACATCTCTGAAGGTAGTACAATTTTGTATCATTCATAACACTACAATAAATATTAGAGGTACTGTAAACAAAATTCAAAATATCTTTGAAAATTCAACAAACAAAAGGAAATGACCACCAATTGTAATAGCTTGGTTTGCCAGGGTTCGTGACAGACCAAGAAAATAAATATTTAAATATTTTATTTTTATTCACAATTCAAATTCCAGAAAATAAAAATTATAAAAGCTAAGAATTCTTTATTACTAACCTAAAAATATTTTGCTAAATATCCCAACAGCAACGACAGTCAATGAACTGGCTATATTCCAGCACATCCGATAGGGTTTTCTTAGTTTGGGGAATATCCAGTCAACCTTGTACTCCATTTTCGTTGCTTCGTTTAAATAAATTGAATCATCAGAAAAATTACAACTAACGTCTAAGGACGACAGGCGACACCATTCTCTCCAGATTCTGTCGAGAACCAAGCCGAACCAAGCTAAAACAGCTGGGCAAAAACGGCCTAAAGCGAAGGGAAGGGGTAGAGATTGGGCACTTAAGGGAGGGTGAAATCAGACAGATTTTGAAATCTTAACTAATAAATTGTAATTTTGCAGATTTGAAAAAAAAAACTTGGTTAAAACCTGAACAGAACCATGACAGAACTTTATTCACCATAAGTGTGTCTTCGTTTAAACCCAAACCATTTTTGAGGTTTCTGAAAGCACCGCCATGCGAATGTTATTCTTTTGGTTCTTCTTGTGATTTGGTTTGGTTCTGTCTTCTGCGTTAGAAGGTGGAGGGTGGAAGGTTATTGAGGTTCAAGTGTGGTGTGTGAATTAGTGATTTAAAGGAAAGCTTACTTCTTCGTCATGTTGAGGTCTGCTGCGCTGCGATTACACTTTGCTGTACGAAGTGGTGTGCTACAAAGTGCCATCAAATCTCCAATCGCTGTCCAGCAGCGGCTTGCTCACGGCAAGAAGGAGCTGTCTGAAGATGAGTTCGATCAAAAGTATGTGGATTACTTCAGTCGTCAGGACATCGACCATTGGGAATGCCGCAAAGCAATGAACGACCTCGCCAAAATGGATCTTATCCCAGAACCTAAAATCATCGTAGCAGCTTTAAAGGCCTGCCGTCGGCTTGACGACTACGCTATGGCTGTGAGGTTCCTCGAGAGCGTCAAGGACAAGTGCGGACCTAAACTCGACGAAATCTACCCCTGGATTTTGCAAGAAATCAGGCCGACTCTCGACGAGCTTGGCGTGAACACACCAGAAGAACTTGGCTACGATAAGCCTGAACTCGCCATCCAAGATCCTGATGAAATCCATTAGATTAAATGACATTTGTTAAGTCAGTAGCAAGTTGTCTCAAAACCCATGTTCGTAAACTTATTCTTCAAACTGAAACTGTTGAACTTGCTATCAAACCGCAAGATACATTGGTCTTGTTTTCCTCGAAATGTGTAAATATTACTGAATAAAAGTGTTAATGGTAATTTTTCTCAGATTATTTCTGTACCTGTTCTATAATGTGCAAACAAGTTTTCCGTATGGTTTGGTTAACTTGGTGGAATAAGTTAGAACAAAAAAATAAATTTGATATTGAGTTCTGACATATGTTCTTTAAATTCCTTAAGGAATCATAAAGCTTATCTTGAATCTCTAGTGAGTAAACTGTTATGCTGGGTAATGACAGTGCAGTGAGCTCTCTTCGTGCTCAATAAAAGCTCATCTTGACTGAGCAGCCTTATTTTTGAAGTTCAAGAACTTGTTGTTGTGGCATTCAAAACTCACATGGCCTTCCCCCAAAATCAAAATTTTGTTTGGATAGGCTTTTTGTGTTTACTCTTGTAACATATATTAGTTTGGCAAGTTACAAGCAAATCAATCTGGAAAAACCTTAATGTGATGGATTATTACCAGTGGTAAAGAGCAATTAATGATTACAAACTACTACTATGGTGAATGGTATATTGTGTTTTGAGAAAGCATGTAACCTGAGGAGCTGATCATCTTTAAAGTATATTCAACTAGTGCTGTAGGTCATTGCAGACTTAAAGGTGTAAAAACTTTTAAAGCAAACTAAATTAATTTGAGGAAACTTAGCTTTTTAATGCATTAGATCACTCCCAACATTGGTTTAGGAGTAAAGACATTGCACACAACATCACCAAATAGAAGCACAATAGATCATTCAAATAGTGAGTGAATACACACAATTCAATTTAACTGAGATTAATAGTCAACGAAATAAAGAAGCAAGAACTTTTCGCACAAAATCTTAAAAGTATGATATTCTGTAAGATAACACACAAACACCAATACACATTACCAAATGAGAATGCCTAAGTTCCTGAAGTACCGCTTACATCTGAAGATCAAGCAGCTACTATCAAAGCACAGGCTAAGATTGTGATCTCAAGAACTTTGAGCGAATTAAATTTGGGAAAAGTTAGGAAAGGAGATAGCTATCAATAAGTCTACGTCACGCACCTCAATGGACCAGTAATCAGGAACTTAAGTGAAGAAAAGAAAGAGGTACATGAGTCATTCCTTTATGAACACGCTACTGATGCACATCAGTTGGAGGATACATTTGGAACAGACTTACTACAACTTATGGTTCATAAGTATGCCTCCAAATATCACAGTTATCTGCTGTTTCAAGCAAGCCAATTATAAAATCAACATGTAAAGTAACAATAACTGCAGCATTGATGAAGAAAAAACAAATACATAACACTAATGACTAAGGTTCACTCAAGGAACAGTTCTATAACACTGGAATGGTAATAAGAGATATTCTTCAATTGATCTGAGCTGAAATAGAGTAATTCCAAAACATCACTTAAACTCTGCAGTCAGAGACGTACTAATTGGTACAGTCATCCTTTTTATTTCTGCACCAAGTAATAAGTTGAAATTTTCAGCAAAGCAAAACATGCTCTCAGGAAGGGCAGACAAATTATTATCTCAGAGTCCTAAACTGACAGCATATACAGCACATCCAGATTTCCAGTCGGAAGATCTCTTGGGAGAAAGAATTTATGAAGCAGAGTTAAATGAAATTCTGTCAACCACAGCACTGATATGGTAGATACCTCAGAGGACCGCAATTGACCTACAATCAGTGTTTGAATAGAAGACATTGAATTAGAAAAGGATGGAAAAGTTGAAAAGCGGTATATTTGCTGGATTCCAACACAGATAAAGCTGATGAGTGAATCAACAAAAATGAATGGCAGCTTTTCTCTGAATATTTGAGGGGCACTATGGTAGGGGAACAGATATTTATCAAGTGCTTTCCATGTGACAATAAGAGGTACTTCTGTGATGAAATTATCTAAAACTCTTTGGGATATACAAGTACTTCAAGCGATACAACATACAATTCATATATAATTGGATTCTGTTAAGACACCATACGTATTGGACCTTTCAGCCAAGCACACTTTCAGAATCACTTCAAAATCAAGTATTTACAAAACACAAAAAAAAACAAAAAAAAAACCACAGCTTCAATATGCACAACAAATTTCAAAGCACAGTATGTTACAGTTAAAATAAGATGAGCATTATCAGCAACATGTACAAAGAGTTTCATTTCAGACCAGCACAAAGAGCAAGCTACAACTACCATTAGTAATGGTAGAAACGTTTTAAATCATAAAAATTAGCGAAATGAACCTTAAGCCAAATTGAGAAATACGTAAGAGGCCTTCTCATCTCTGATACAAAGTCTTCTTGTAGTTCTAAAGGGGTTTGATACTTGTTGCTACCTACAATGAGAGGTATTGTATCAAACACAGTTTAACACATTGATTTTACTTCAATTCCTTGAAACATAATGTTTTTAAAACCGTGCTTAGGAGGTACTATACTGTATGACAACCAACCTGGAGTCAAATCAATTTCAACAGTAACTGTCCAAGCTGGTACACGTACCTTAAGACATCACATAACAGTCTACCTCATGTAGGACATCTATTACAAAATAAGCCTAACATACAAGAAATAAATTTATAATGATTACTACCTATTTTAAACTCACAGTAGGAAGCTTTAACTCAGAACAAGTAAACAGACCGTATTGCAACGCACAAAACTGAACATAAATTAAAAAGAAAAAAATTCTAAACCTTCAAAAACTAATGCACTTCATGATGTGCGCATTTAAAAAAAAATCGTAGTCAAGTAGTAAGTATAATTCTGTATGATAAAACATGTGAGGGAAATGAAGCACACTGTTGGCATTAAAAAATCAAACTGTAAAAAGACCGACAAAAAGATACGCAGGAATGTATGGACCAATGTGATCCGCACTTTTCCACATTTTTCTAATGTGAAGATCAATTCTCTTTTGGAAAGACGAGTAGATAGTATGGGACCCAGTAATGTAGGCCATACTCTTGACACTATAAGCGGGAAAACAATATGAACGGGCCCAATTGAGTTCATACTCAATGAAAAAAAATTATTTGAGCATTCAAAACATCAAATCTTCAATCCGTTGTTCCTAAGATAAGTTTTCAAACTTCTTTACATTACTTCGCAATACATAAGGAAAAGCAGTTGCAGTTGCTTCACAAATTAATTTTCAACAACAGATTGAGGGAGCAGCGTGACCTCATGCAAATGAAACAACCAGCAACCATTTTAACAGTATCGTAACACACAAATCATCATAAAAAAAGAACTGAACCTCTGATATCTGGAGTCATCTTACAGTGTGTACCAACAAAGCGACTAAAAATAAGAAAAACAGTATGCAAATATTGAATTTTTTTTAGATAAAGTAAGGTCATAACACTAGTACGAAAGATGCAAACATCAAATAGCTCTGATAAAAGCAACCCAAAAACTCCATACTAGGAATGGCGAAAACATTAAATTTGTCACAAAAATTGTTTTTCCATGAAGTATGGAATGTATGGCAACAGAGCTTTCTTTTTTTTAAGTCTTGAGAATAAGCCTGTCAAGGTTTGTTGGTCTCCCAGAAACTATTGGTGCCAAATACAACAATGAAAACAATAATAATCTCACTACTTCTTCTGACAAAATTTTGTTTCATTTCACTTAAAATATGAAAACATTAAAAAAAAAAACAAGAAATTGTAGATAATCTAATCAGAAAATCTTATGTTATGGGTGGTAAATGTTGACTGATTTGAATATTTATCACAGCAGCAACTAATTAATTTGGCCCAAGGACTTCACTTTGTTCCTCAGACTTTATGTCAGCAACAGAAGCTATAGCCTTAGCAACAAATGTTCCATCTTTTAATGATAAGACTTGAAGAACCTGCGGTTCTGATCCAGACATTGTCATTATGGGGGTTCCAACCATACCACTGGGAATACTAATTGATTCCACATCATTTCCACCAGACGTTCCAGCTTCTACTTTTGGCACAGTAACAACCTGAGGGAGAAAACATTGCCATTTAAGCTCATAAAATAAAAAGTATAATGATACTGCCCATAGTGAGAACTGTTCCATTTTTGTTGTAACATGGTACTTCAAAGCAGGTGGATTGCCTTCTACATACCTGCATTGTACAGTCATTTTGAACCATTGTTTGATACATAGATGCAGATACTGGGACAGATATCATCCCAGAGACAGCAACTGGATATGCTGAAAGCAAAAACACACTTCACAGATTGGTTTTGAAACAAAATTTTCATAGCTACAAAAATACTAGTGCACATAACTTGTATAGGCAGTTTCAATAAAAAAAAGGAAAAGACGAAAGAACAGTTAGTAAAATTGCATAGAGAAAGCATGGACGAAAACAAATTCAAAATAACAAAACCCCAGGAAAGAACTTCGGAGAAATTCAGGCCATAAGAGGCTATTCAAATACCAAGTGATTGCATTTTAGCCTACTTTTGCCCGCTTCCCCCCGAAGGGATCGACCCCGGATTGCCCCTTACCCTGCATTTATCCCAATGTAGTCATGAACTCCTACCCCTCCCCCCTTCTGGGTGATCACGTGCTATTTGAACTGCCCCCAATTAGTACGTACTTATCAAAACACAACAAGATTGCATCATGTGATAGGCGTATACTAAAGATTAAGTACCTGACTGAGAGATGGTGGCAATATGTGCTTGGGACCGGAGTTGAGACGGGGCACTATTTTGATTTCGATGGCTACTTGTTGTTTCCAAGCTCTCTGGCAATACACATGACAACCAAGGTCAACAAATCAACAAACAAAAAAAAAAAAAGAAAAAGAGCACACAACAAAACATCCACACTAAAGGCTCAATCAGGGAGCAAACGGTAATCAAATGTGAAAGCACAAAGGTTCTAATGGCAAGATAAAAGAAAATGTGAAAACATGAAAAAGAATCATAAATTTAAAATGAAAGACTATAGTGCATTACAAAATCTTCTACATTATCAAGCCATAAAGCAACAGTATGACACCAAATTAAAAAATATATACATATTTAGCTCTCGAAAAAAATTGACCAATACTTCTGGGATCATAATGACAAAATTGGGTCCCTGAAGATCACAACCAAATTGTTTTTTAACATGCTTAAAGTACTAAAACAAAACAAACGCTCAATTTTTAAGTGCACTTGATACTCAATCATGTTGCTGTCTACCACAGCAAACAATATTTGTAACTCATATTGATTTAATGTACGCTAATCTACTGTGCAGAAAACATAAGTTTCCATATTAAATAATTTATGTAAATGTTTTCAAATCTCACCAAAGCACTCACTTTCTAAGGAGGACCCTTGCTGCCATAGCTTCTCATTTACAGAGCATAGCTTCACAGCATATTCTGAAATCCATCACAAACACATTTAATCAGCTTTGTACCCAAGAAAATTCAAGCAAAATGAGAAACAAAACACTCACCATGACCATCCTCCCCTGTAAGGATTAGCTGGCCATCATGATTTATCAGAGTTGCCTCAGTGACATTATTGATATCTACAACTCCATCTGATGATGTAACATCACCCAAAGCCTGCAAAAATGTAATAAAATGATGGCAATTGCAACCAAAAGTAAAAATTCCACAGTTAAGTACAAATTTTGAAAACTTAAGATGCAATTGTAACCAACAACATACCGAAGCGATTCCCTGGACCTGTGCAGTGGTGCCATCAGGTAGGGTAATGATAGGATTATTAGGATCCACTTGGATAAGTGACACAGAACCATCAGGATTGCTTATAGTTTGTAAAACTGTTGTTGTACCATACTGTAATGGAAGAAGTTTCATTTCAATTTTGTTACTTAATGTTACAATATACCACTTTATCTCAAACTGCACACAGTCAAGCTCTTAAGAAAAGATTAATGAGAAAGGAAATGATACTTAAAAGCAAAGGTGAAATGGTGAAATAGTATGAAGTCCTGAGACAAGCACTACTTCCACTGTGAGAATATGACTATACAACTTGAAATAATTTTTAAAATAATGAGAACAATGAGAAAAAAAAAGACAGGAAACGAAAAATGTGAAATGAGAGCAGAAAAGATACAAGAAAGAATCTCTTGAACACACAGAAGCAAAGGTATTGCAGAAATCCACTTAGCATGCATTAACATAGCCCTTGAAATGTCCTGACAGGCAGCTCATTGAAGATCGGGCATATCATGATTGTATAGGACCAGAGAGCAGCTAAAACAAGAGTAAAAATAAAAGCCAGCTGCTAATGTGAGCTAGTGCCTCATAAGCCCTGCAGCAACAAGAAAGATAACACCAGCACAACATAAAAACATCATCTGATGGATAGGATTTGGCCACTGCAGTTCAAACTGAATTTTAGAAAAGGTTAGAAATCTACGAGTGAATCATTTTCATCATGCTGCATAAGATGGAAGGAAGATGATACAAGCGAAAAGCTGAATTGGTCTTAACACAGCTCTAATATGTAATTGCAATGCACTATGCTCTAGAAAATATTTAGCAATGAAGAAATTGCTTGACAGAAAATGTATGCATTTCTAAAATTAAAGGTATAATAAGCACAGCATATCACTGTCAGATAAAAGAAGACGAAAGAATAACCAAATGGAATAATTAAACAGATAATTAAAAAGAGTAGGGACAGGAAAGAAAGCACACCTGGCCTTGAGCAAGAGTAGATGAGGGAGGAGATGAAACGCTCACAGCAGGAGCGGAAGTCATCGTGTTAGTGTTAGTTGAAACTGGAGAGACTGAAACCGTGCTCACGGATGCAGAGCTGGCAACATTGGCCAGACTTGCTAAACTGGTGCTTACTCCTGCTGGTGATAGGGCACTGACTCCTTTACCCGCTTGGTGGTATTTCAGTACACCGACTGATGCCACATGACTCTGAACTGACTGTTCGTTGTGAATGGAATCCGATGTCTCATCAGTCATTCCATTAAGGTGAGAATGCTCATCATCTTCTTGGAATGCAGGTAGAAGATCTTCCCGCCCATGGAACTTGTAGCAATTGATGACAATCTGGCGTAGAGCATGGGTCCACGAAATCTGCGCATTTCGACACTACATCTCACTTATAGTGAAGCTCTTTGCCCTCACCAGGCAATATTCAAAATGGAGACAAATTCCACAAGCCATACCAGAGAAGCTAATATTTCGTAAATGATACGATGAGATAAACTTTAGAGATCTTCACTGAACTTAATATTTACCTTCTGTTTCTCATCCTCAGATCGTGCATCCATTCTCACATTCGCCCACGGAATTTCCTTGGGCCACCATAGAGGCTTTGTTGATTCCCTACCCCAGCCGGGCTTTCCTCGGCCTAAAAATTCATGTACCATGTATCACTTAATAATTAGCTCATTTAATTTACTCAAGAAAGTCTAATTATCATCACATTGTTCTACATACCAGTTGAATACTTCAGCATTAGAGGAATGAAAGCTCTTAGTTGAGCTTGGGTCATCTTTTCAACAGGAGTTGGGATACCATCTATCACCAGAGGAGGAAGTTCATACAAAGAAGGATCATCTCTCGATGGCGGTGGAGCCTGTCGCTGCAAAGCTTGCTCTAACTCATCCAAAATGGTTGATTTCAGGCTCTTCATCTACAGGGAACAAAAAAAAGCACAAACAATTTTTTTTAAAAAGAACAGATCTGGTACAAGCGGGACACATAAACTGACACTTCATGTACAGAGCTTTACAAACATTGAATCACAAAAGGAAATAGTGCATAATAAACAAAAATTCCATTAATTGTGTAAAAATTGGTCGGGTCCTAAACTATGATTCCTTAATTCATTTCTTAATTCTATTTCCATGAAAACTGCAGACACATATATATTTGTAAAGAGCGATTTCAAAAGAAAATTTAACATTCATATACTTACCACATCTTCCAAGGGCTTGGCACCAAAGCACTTGAAACTAGTATTAGGCTTTCCGGGAGTAGCAACCAAAACAATTGCTTGCTGGCCAACCCTGGTAGCGAACTCTTCGATAGTTTGCTGTAAAATCAATACAATAGTAATGAGTTAATAAACATGGAAAAGAAAACAGAGTTTATGCCACCTAGGGAACTTACTCTGAGTTTGCGTAACAAGCGATTCTGCTGGCGTTTGCGAATCGATGGATTAGTTTCAAAGGAGTGGGGCCTCTTTTTCTTCTTTGAAGACACTATAGCAGCAGCAGCAGCCATCCCAACAGTTCCTAAGAAGAGAAACAAAGCATGAATAAAATACACAAAATTTAAAAAAAATTAACATTCATGCACAAAAAAAAAAGCTCCAAAGTAACAAACTAATGGGCAGTCCTGACTCCAGGAGAGCAATCGGCACAAGAAGCATACAAAGTACAAAAAAACATCTAGATCATAAACATTCAGAACACTGAAAAACTGACACAAGACACAGTCCTCAATACATTTTCTAAGTTTATATAATCTTCAAAATACAATTGAACCCCTCCCCCCCAAACCCTTTCCCCCAGTTTTTCCTTGAAAATCTTAATGAATGAAAACAGAGAAAAATAGCATGTGTAGAAGAGGCTATATGCTAAAGAGTTCGACTGCATCAGAAAAATACCATGATAAACATTGCTACTAGAGAGGGAAACCAAAATCATATGAAAACATGCAGAGCAGAAGGGTGAAGGGATGAACAAGAGAAGCAAACCATAATGTACCATGTAGAGTATGCCAACCTGCAGCGGCGAGCTGAGCAGTGACATCGTGACCCATGGCAGCAGCCATAAGCCCCCCATGATCGAATGAGGGGGATCCAGGCGATGAAGGGCAATCCTCCTCCTCGTCTGAATCCATATGTCCATGATCACTGATGACATTCATCGCGTCGTGTTGAGTGTCCATTACTGTCACCATAGCCTCATCTGAAAACCACAAAAATAAACCAATTGTAGAAAATAGCAAAGATACAATGTCAATGATCCTAATGGAACTAAGGGAACTAAGTTCTGGAATTTGAATCACTTACCTTCCCCTATGATCTCTCTAAATTGGTAAGTCATGAGGAAAATCAATAATTGTTACAGAAATCAATGTAATGATGCTTTCCGGGTGTTCAACTTCCACACACAGAGTCTCAAGACACAGGTTTTGGAGCAATGCATCCAATTTAGCCGCAGCGGCGACGAATTCATGACAGCGCCGGGTATGTTTACAGAGGCTTCATCTATGCCGAGCAATGGCGCTCGTAGCAAGAAATGATTCGGACCTTCCAAGCTAAGTATAAACAATGCAAGTCGAATTTCCAGAATGTCTCGTACAGAGATGTAGCAAACGTAACTTCATAATGTGCAAGTTAAGTCAGAACAGTCCGTGGACCACAAGAGAACAAATACCCGCCTGCGGCGCGCGGCGCGACTGCGTACCAGACACTGCGTTTGCTTAGCACATCAGCCATTAGATCTACGACGCTTTGGTCTTTTTCGACACAGGCATGTCTACTTGGGACTTGTCGAAGAATCCGAGAATATAACATAAATTGGAAACACGTTCTTTCTATAATGACATTGCAAAGAGCAATGCATCCGTACATGGAAATAGTCACAATATTCGCATGAATTGATTGATTTCGTATAGATATTCTAACGCCGTTTGTGATTCGCCATTTTGAGCGAGTCTGCGCGATAGCACTTTCAGCAGACGATATTTACCTGTTCTCATGCGGCATTCAAAAAACTAAAATTTCAGTGACATAAGGGAATTAAATCAAAATATTTAACTGCGAATTCCTTACCCTATGAATAGGATGGCACATCATAAACTCGTCAATAATACCTCCTGGGACAAATAGAAGCGTCTTCTTTTACATAGACACGGCTGGGGCTGAGAGCAGAATACAAGGAAGTGCCGCCATCTGTGCTCGAAAACATTAACTGAATTCTCGCTAGACGGGTAGAGGGGGAACGACGAGAGGGGTAAATATTCTAACCTATACCGGCCATTATTGTGATACAGTGACTTAATCATACCCGTGCTGAAATTGAGTATTTATTATTAAACTTTCGGTTGATAGGCCCTAAATCTGTGTGAATTTCATGTCGGTGCTGGGACCTTTACTTTCTCTTGATGTTATGTCATCATTGTGGCAGAGCTAAAAGCACTGGTTTGTTGCTGTCATTTTTCGTGGGACCACTTTATTCACTTTAAAAGTACGTATGTTAGAATTGTTGATAATTTTTGTGGTGGTGAAAATTCTGTTGTTGCTTTGCTTGATTGCATATATACCTCTGATATGTTTCCATCCTTGCTCTTAGGAATTGCTGTGCTGTCAGAGAGAGGGAAACTATTAAATTACTCATTGCATTTTCATTCCATTTATTTCTGTTTAAAAGAACGAAGATGTGTCGTCTCTAGCAAAACTGTTTTTTGTGATTTGTCATTCACGGGGGTGCTTGAGAATTTATTGACGGGGGGGGGGGGGGGGGGGGGGGGGG